>CAUYRH010077243.1:0-28520 GCA_963574655.1 Perodicticus potto
CTGTAGTCCCAGCTACTTGGGAGGCGGAGGCAAGAGACTCGCTTGAGCCCAGGAATTGGAGGTTGCTGTGAGCTGTGATGCCACAGCACTCTATCCAGGGTGACAGCTTGAGGCTCTGTCTCAAAAAAAAAAAACAAAAAAACAAAAAAACAAAGACAGTCTCCCTCTGTCACCTCACAATTTTTCGGCTTGTTCTATCTTTGCAGAGAGACTTACATATCATCTGAAAAGGTGACGGGGTTTACGGGTTGAAGAAGGCCTTGGGTACTTGAACTAGAAAGATTTTCTTTTTGCATGAACAATTCAAAAATGATTATTTTTGATGCAAGTGCAAAGAAACATCTCCTGGTGTTCTCTTCTGATTGAGATTTGCCCATATGCCCCTGGGAGAGAAGACACTATGTCATCCTATAAAAGTTAAACTTATTTATGTTTATTATGTCATCTCAGTCATCCAAAGTCAATGCTATTCCTGAAAGGTGACTAATTTTATGTGGTTTGATCATTTACCTTGGAGAATGACTCTGTGGTGAACAAGGACACTATTTTGAAAATGATAGTCTCTTTCTTGAATCCTCCACACTTGGCCAGCTGAAGAGACATCATGTTTTTCTGGGCGTTGCAAAGATAAATAACAACCACAACAACTCGACTGTCACAAGGCAAAACCCCTCTACAGTCAGAGGGCAAAATCCTAAAGAAGCCAGGATTTTTTTTTTCATCATCTTCCCTCTCATTCTGACATTGATTCTCCCAAATCACAGCCCTATGGAGGAGCTTAACACTTTGCGAAATATTATTCACGATTTCCCAATGACTGAAAGTATCATTCTCTCTTCTTTCTACCTTCAGATACTCATCTCCGCAGGATCTCTTCATCAGGGGACTATCTCTGAGTTCAGCGATGTGTTTTCCCATTCTATTATATGTTCTTGGTGAAAATCACTCATAAAACAGCCATGCGACTTGAAAATATAACATATATTTCTTGGCATGCTTCTTCCAGTCTTACAGTGATGTTCTGAAGAAGGCCTTGTAAAGCTCTTTTTAGACTTTGAATATAAATGAGAAATGTTAATTTCATTGTCATTTTATTATGATAGTTTTACTTCTATTATTCTATCAGAGTCAAGTAACTCCATGAAGAATCTCTTCTCTTACCATTAACGAAACAATCAATATAGCATAAATTTAGAAATCCATTCAGTGAGATAGCGAGATACCAAATTGTACAACCAATTGTTTATGGTGCCAGAAAAATTTGGATTAATCTTTCAGGCTATAACACTCTTTTGTTAGTAAATGTACATTTGATAGGTCTAACATATGTGACCTTTTATCCAAGGAGCTTTGTAAATGCAGATTGTTTTTTTTAAAGCTAATGTCATTCATTTATATGGGTAGGTGAGAGATATTTTTATAATAATTTAATTTCTGGATATTAAATTACATAGAAAAAATGTATGTATCTATTCATAAGTACACACCCATCATTTAATTAACACTTACTATTTGTTCTATACTGTGATAAGTGCTTTGTATAATAATCTTTTTGAAATCAACTCTAGGCTATATCTATAAGGATTGCCAGCTTAAAATGAAAGAAACCAAAAGAAAGAGACTAATACACACACACCATTAATAAATAGAAGCAAATTTCCAGCACTGATCAATCTGAATCCAAATGTCAGGGTTAGACTATCAAGGTCATTGTTAAGTAATTTTCGAAAAAGAATTACTCTCTCGATATCTTACATAAATACTGTGCAAAATGAGACTGTAGTTCACTTCATTTTTTTCCTTTTCCTTTTATTTTACTCATCTCTTACTCTTTTATTCTTCATTCCCCATTTCTTTCCTCTGCCTGGGGCTTACAGTTGTTGAACACAGCAATGGCAACTATAAGATCCGCTGAACTTATTACTGGCACTTCAGGGTAGGTAGGTTGATAAAATTTACACTAGTCATATCTCCTTCCTTTGTACGTCTTCAATGTACAAAACACAAAAGAACCTCCATAGTTGACCAAGTCCATCCACTGGCCACCTCCTTAAGTTGACCTAATTTTCAGAGACTGGACATGTCCCATGTGCACGTGTTAGTAGAATAGGCTAGTTCCTTATGTTGACCACCTCCGTATGTTGACCCATTGTTACAGGCGTTTGAGTGGCCACCTTACAGAGGTTCTACTATAAATGGGGGTATACACTTGTCCAGATGTTTCTGTGAAGGTATTTTGCAGATGTTATTAACATTTACAATCTGCTGACTTAGCAAAGAGAATTACTCTTGATAATGTGGGTGGGCCTCATCCAAGCTGTTGAAGGTCTTAAGAGCAAAAACTGATTTTTTCTGGAGAGAAGGGAGTTCTACTTCCAGGCTAAGATGCCAAAATCCTGCCTTACTTTCTTGCAACCTCCCCTACAGGTGTTTGACTTGCCAGCTCTAGCACTTGTGTGAGCAAATCCCTTAAAAATAAATCTCTCTGTACACCAGACACACACACACACACACACACACACACACACACACACACACACACAAACGTTTACTTTTCACAACCTCTTAGTTCTCTTTCTCTAGAGAATCCTGATTCATTGTTCATTCTTCTTTAACCCTTGGGGATTTTTCTTTCTTCATTTGCACCACTAAATTTCTTGTGAGTGAATTGCTTTTCTTAAAGTAAGTTGCTTGATTCAATAACATTACAGTTGTGAAGGAATATGTGTTGGTGTCGTTCTGAATACCCAGCACCCTGCATGGCTCATGATTGGTCTCACAATACCTAAAGAGGTTTAAGATTTTAGGGCAAATTTAATAATTTGGGGGAAAAGGTACACACATGAGAAAAGACAGAATACAAGTAATATAAGAATTCGATAATTAAACGCTAACGTGTACAATCACGTGTACAACATTGTCTATAAGCTGCACCTGTTTAATTGGGGAAAAAGACATTTAGTGGTGCAAAGGAATAGAAGGATGGACTTGAGTCATAAAAGGAAGATTGCAAGGATTAGGACATTTAAAGCTCAGGTAATGGTGTGAGTCCACAAATAGAGGTAAAAATGAGATGTTACTGATATAAAGGAAATACACACTTATCAGATAATTGTGCCCTTCTTTCCTCAGGCAACGAACACCTAGATCTCAAGCATCTGTTACCTGTCTTGAGAGACTCCTCCAGAACTGTGCAAAACAAGTATTTCATGACAGTTGGGCTTTTCACAAGAGTGTGATTTGAACATTTCATATAAAGGTCAAGATTCAGCAGCTTTTTTACATGGTAACCCAGCACAGAATGATGTGATGGAAATTAACACCTTAAAATACATATACATGTGTGCGTACAAGCACGCGTGTTGTGTGTGTGTGTATAAAAACACAGCCCTAACTGGACTTTTTAAAACTACTGCTTCCTGCATCTTATGACTAAGTGTGGGTAATTAAGCCAAGATCACTTTTTCCACTCCACCCATACTTCGTAAAAACCTGTTGTAATTTTTCCTTGATTTATTTGCTCTTTTGTATTTTTCTTTTGCAATTTGCTAAAACTAATGATTTCAAATGAAAGACTTTCATATCAATAGGTGACCCAATGATTTAGTGATCCTTTTAACACTGTGCAAAGAGAAGCCCATTACATGCTGGGGGTGGGGGGTGGGAGGTGAACAAATGGGGAAGGGGGCCTCCTAACAGCGGTGTTCTGTATTTATAGCTTTGGGCTTTGGCTCCGTAAGAGGCTATGGAGGTAGAAGGGGGGGCTAAGAAGGGGGGTAAATGATACTCATTTGTAAGTATCAGCAATATTCACCAAGAAAAACAAAAAATTGATTTGTAGAATCCATTAAGATATAAGCATGAATAATAACCTGAGAGTTAGCAGGGTGGGACTTTAAAAGGTATGTGAGTTTTCAAATGCATTCTATTTTGCAATTTCAAAAGCATGTGTTCCAAATGGCAAAACGTATGCCCAAATCTGGCCCATGAAATAAAACATTCAAACCAGAGACCGTGTTTACTTTGGCTTCATTTTGGCCTTTCCCTTTTATCTAGAAGTGAGTCAATCAATTAGCAGTTTTAGGGAGTCTACTGTGGACCCAAGAGGGTGATGAGGAATATGGAAGAAGTGAGGATTATATACATGTTAAAACAAACAAAAAACTTTGGGACTCAGTCCAATTGACTGAGTCCCAACTCAGTCAACCTTTCTCTTTCCAATTGCTTCCCCAAATATCTCCTAACTCAATACCACTTCTTAACTAGGTTGCCAGGTTGGACAAATACAAACACAGGACACCTGTATTTATCTGGAAACCAAACCATCCATGGACTCCGTGTGATCATCGCTTTCCATAGACTTTTGCTCTATGATAGATCACCATAAAATATGAGAAAAACACCTTCAAGAGTAAAGATAATGTGTGCTTGTTATTATAAACATGATATACCCCAGGAGTTATAGGAGCTCAGCTAATACTCTTAATGGCGAAGGTCAGGGACATATGAGTTACTTACTCTCTAACCTTCTCTTCTTCCCTTCCCTGGCTCTTTGTGCTAACTGAGGTCTTGGCTTTAATAGTAAAGAGAATAAGGAGAGATTGATGGCGATGTCCTAGCACAGTCTTCAGGGAACAGTTATGCTCCTCCAAACCAAATCCGTTCCCTGGCACATAGTCCCAGGTTACCCACCCAGGAGTCAGCATTTTGAGAGACTAACTGATACTCAACAGTAAAGAAAGTGCCAGGGTCTTTTCCCCTGTGTCTAATTTTTCATGGCAAATAACCTTCTGCTCAACTCCCTGGCACTGTGGCTCATGCATCACTATAATCCCAGAATGTGGCAAAAGGAACTTGTATTTTTTTTTTCTTTTACAAAATATCCCAGAGCTCTTATAATATTGGTAGTTTGGAGGAATGAGTTAATCCAAATTTTCAGAAATAGCTATAAAGGTAAAATCATACATTTAGGGATTGAAATACAGTTCCTATTATCTTGCAACTTCTGTCTCTTTCTCTCCCACGTTCCTTTTCTTAGACGCCTCCTCTCCTTCTTCTGAAAGTGGTGGCCAGTTGGGACCTGCTGAGAGGGAAATATTCACTGGGGTAATACTACAACAGCTGTGCGAAAACTTTGCTGCCAGCCCAAGATGGGGGCCAGGGCAGTCTAGAGTTTTGTTACAGTTTGCAAACCCTCCAGTGCATGTACATCACACTGTGATTTCAGCTGGAAATCACGTCCTACATGGTACCCCCGCAGCACCCAAAACCTGGCAACATGGTTCATATTTAGCTTTGCATTGGATTTGGAGGGGTTCACGGAAGAGGAATTTGAAATATAGTGGTGAGGTGGAGCTTCGGGTGAACTGCAGTCCCTAGCAGTAGTTTACCATATGTTTCAAGCCAAAAATTTCTTTTTATTTCAGATTAATATGGGGGCACAAACAATTAGGTTACAACGCTTGCATTTGTTAGGTAAAGTCCCTGTTGTCGTTGTGTCCCACACCCAGAAGGTGTGTCATTGTGCCCATTAGATGGGAGCACACTGATCCCGTCCCCTCCTCTCCTCTCTCCCTCTTTCCCGCCCCTCTCTCAGCTTGAACTGAATTGAGTTTTCTGCTGTGTGGTTGTGTATGAAAAAGCAATTATCCAATACACTCAATACTAATATGAAGCCAAAATATTTTTTCATCACCTGCTTTCTGATAGCATGGCCTTTTGTCTGTTGCATTGCTTTTTCCCTAGGAGGAAAACTCACCTCCTACAATTGTTTACTTGTTTCTTGAATAGCATAGAATTGGCTCTGGAGAATGGCAATTTTCAAAAGAATATTATGCTGACTTAGCAATACTAAAGTTTTCTTGTGTGATATTTCTGGTCACATTGAAAATGTGTAGGAGAAAAGTACTGGTCAAAGCTATGATTGAGGAAAAAATATATAGATATATATTTATACATATTTACATTATACATATATGTAAAATCCTAGAAATCCTCTATATTTCTGAGAATTCATTTATAGACAACCTCTACAATAACTCAGAGTTCACGTAACCTTCCTGAATGGGGATACTAAGGTAATTATCTTATGTATTATACTCATGAGCATTTGAATGTAGAGATCCCAATTTGGAAATGGGTTAAGAAAATTTTCTCAGGCTCGGCGCCTGTGGCTCAACGGGCTGAGCTGGCGGGTTCGAATCCAGCTCGGCCCGCCAAACACCAATGACGGCTGCAACCAAAAAATGGCCGGGCGTTGTGGCAGGCGCCTGTAGTCCCAGCTACTTGGGAGGCAGAGGCAGGAGACTTGCTTGAGCCCAGGAATTGGAGGTTGCTGTGAGCTGTGATGCCATGGCATTCTATCCAGGGTGACAGGTTGAGGCTCTGTCTCAAAAAAAAAAAAAAAAAAAAAAAAAAAGAATAGGAATGTTTAGTTTAATTTGAGGGTCATGATAGTAAAATTGTGGTCAAAGCTAAAAACAAATATATTTGAAATTTTAATATTGACACTTCACCTATTCTTTTCACTCTCATATTTTAAGGGGATATTATTGACATACAAACACAGAGCTAATTACTTATTGACATATAAATACAGAGCTAATTACTTATACATGATACACAGAATTACATATTTACTTATTTCAGTGTCACTATGTCTCTAAACTGTTTTTGAAAGTGTTTTTATCCAAACGAAATAGATCATGATAAAATATATCTTTGAGAAAAGTTTAATCAAATTGTACAACATTGCTTTGGTAGACTAAAGTTGGTCTTTTTGTTAAATGAGTTTATTTTCTTCAAAATTATTTTTGGGAAAAAAGAACAGGAGATATTATTATTATTATCATTGTTATTATTTTATTGTTGGTGATTCATTGAGGGTACAAGAAATTCATTGAGGGTTACACTGATTGCATTTGTTAGGTAAAGTCCCTCTTACAATCGTGTTTTGCCCCCAAAAGGTGTGGCACACTCCAAGACCCCACCCCCCTCGCTCCTTCCCTCTCTCTGTTCTTCCTTTCCCCACCCCTCCCTCATTCTTTCTCTCTCTGCTCTCCCCTTTCCCCACCACCAGGAGATATTATTTTTAAAATAGCCTACTTCTAAACTTAGTAGATGTTAGCTTATATTATAAGGCAAAACTACAAAATCAACTTAGAAGTAAATAAAGCTAATGAATAAAATGGAAATAATAAAATAGTTTGCATTCAATTTCTTTCCTATCTTTTCACCAAAATATATTGATATGTATTTATCAGTACAGGCAAAATTTGGACATACTTAATAATTAAGGGTAATTTGGGAAGTAATAGATAAACCTGTGTAAGAAGACAAGTTGCAATAAAGAATTTTTCAAAGACATAAACCCTAGACAAAGACTAGAGGTTATATTGCATTACACAAGCATTTGAAGAAATAAGATTATATTTTTAAAATTTAAAAAGATGATTGTACAATTTCTTCTTAAATTTTTTAACAGTGAAAAAAATCACGAAGATAATTCTAGGATCATAAAAGGCAAATAGGAGAACAGGTGACAGCCATAAGAAATTGGGCAGAATAACTAGTATATCATAATTATGGTTGTAACAAGTTACTATCAAAACACAGGTTGAAATTCCACAAGTTTCTTCAAATGTGTAGCGTTTGAAACGCTAATTTCTAATACCAAAGTTACTGTCTTAAAATAAATTGTTAGAATATACAGAATGAGTTTTCTTTAGGCCTGAGTTGTTGCCTAATGCATAGCTACGGATACAACAAGCAAAAAGGAGCTTAGCCACTGGGTGGCCTTGAAATGGCACCGTGACAATTTTGTAGCAGGAATGGTTTATCAATTGATTAACCAAATGGGATCTTGGCTATACGTACTAAGAAAGAAATGGATAAAACACACAGTATACTAAGTTTTACCGAGTAGTCCTTGTGGACAAGTTGGAGATGTGGGGATGTTTTTTGTCTTCTAGTTTTACAGAACTGCTCTCAGTTCTCTCATATGACCTTGATGTTTCTTTAGTCTTTAATGTCTGTCTTGTCTTCCTTATCTGGCTAATTCCTACTCAACTTTTAAAACCTCCCCAAGATGCAGATCTCAACCTTGACATTTCTCTCTTCATTCCACCTCTTACAAGCCTATTCTCCGCCCCTACCTTGCTTTATCCACCAATCCCAGTTTGGGTTATTTGTTTTATCTAAACAATCCTGTATCTTTTGTTTATCTCAGTCACCAGAGTTCGTATGATAAAATCACACTAAATGCACTGTTTTGGAAAGTGATTGCCATCATACCTAGCTCTTAGCAGCCACACAAAAAATGACCATTGATTGAATAGAAGAAAGAAAGAATGAATGAATAAAAATAGAACTATATGGAAGCCTTTACATTATACCTATAGATTATGGAGAACCCATGGAAAGGGAATAGTAGACAGTAGCAAAGGTAAAATATAAGAGAAGACAAGGGAACAACTGTTTAGTTCACCTAAAACTCCGTAACATGAACCCTGGAAACTCTAGCAGCTCGGAATCCATTGAACACCTAGTCTATTTGTCCTAAGTTTAAATTTATGTTATAGTTTTTGAAGTCATAAACTACTTAACTTAGCTGAAAAACAAACCCTTTTAGGAAGCTGTGGAAGAAAATTTCTATAATTGTTTTTCTGTCCATTTCCAGTTAACAAGGTTGATGAGAAATTTGGCTTTTACATTAAAATGTTAAAATAAATAAAAGTGCTCTGATATTTTTTTCTTTCATTATTTTGTGGGGTTTTTTTTCCTGTTCAGTTACTTTACTTTCTTTGAGCCATTTTTATAATACCTCCTTATAATTTTAAGCTAAAATGCAATTCTTTTTTTCAATTACATCATGTCCTTTTCATGCACTATGTTCAGAGACTCATTAAAGTTGTTAAGTAGGTAAAGCACATTAGTAATAGACTGGTTGGCAGAACCCCAAAGGCCTAGGCTGGTGGGGACTGGTGTGAGGAGGGGTTGGGGGAGGCATAGCTGGGAACAAGGGAAAGTGGCAAAGACCACAGGATGAGTAATTAGGGACTGAGCAAATAAAAGTGGGTCAGTTTAGACTTTGGATTAGACCTTAGCAACCAAAGGCCACGAGCCCACAAACAAAGAATATTTACTAATCTGCTTGTGAACTTCACATTTGGCAACTTATTTCTACCTAAGAATTTTTTAGTTTGAAATACTTAGATGTTTTAGTTTAAAATTACATGCAGGCAAAAGAATAGCATATGCATTCCCAGGATAAGCCTAAACTTAAAATAAGGAAGACTTGCCTTGGCAGACGTCTCACTCTGGTGCCGTTCCTCTGGGCATTTTCTCTCCCCCTTATCACAGCACTCACTATAGCACTTCATCTAGCAGGTCTGTCCTATCCGGGAATACCTCATCTGCCAGAAACTCCTCATCTTATTCTGACCCTCATCATCATCCATTTCTGCTTTCACCCACTAAAATTTTTAAAGGTAACTTATCAGGCTATAACAATTCACAGTAAATTAGGGTGAATGATGCAAAATTTAATTACCCTATGGTATTTATTCAATGTATTTGCCATTACATGTAAATTATAAGTTGGTTTAATTTCGAGTAATATCAATATCAACATGTAAAGCATTCAAGAGGGGAGAAGATATGAAAGAAAACTATGCCAATTATACAGCTTTAAATCATGCCATATAGATAATTCTCACATTGCCATCTCTGAAAACATGAGGTTTTTGTGGAGGGAGAGAAAATCCTTATTTATCACACTGAAATTCAAACATAGAATCTAGGATTACACATGCTATCACAAGTTTTCTTAATTAGACAATAATATACACATATCCCTAGAAGAAGTAATTTTTATTGGTTTATAATCAATTTTTATAATATTTATAATACTACTTTTTCCATACTGTTTATTATTTTTCCTGAATATAATTTTAAATTAAAACTGAAAGTATTGCAAACTAAAATTTGAAATCATCTTATACTTTAAACTATATAATATGTAAAGAATTGTCCTTTCTCTGGAATAAAATCCCTCAATCTTTGATCTATAATATCTCTGAGGGCCCGAAAGAACATTTTGCCTTCTAAGTTCCCAGGATTAGAAAATATATCTCCCAAAGCAACACAGTCACAGTGTTTACTTGGAAATGTTTCAGTAGAGTTTTAATTTATTCACTTTACTCATCCTAGAATTTCTGGGCCATGGCCTAATTTTATATACACGTATTGTACAATTTTTGGATCTTAAATCTTAAAAATTCTGCTTGAGAAGCTTGGTTATGATATACTCTAAAACCCTGAATACATGTGGTGTGATTGAGAAACTGTTATTTCAAAATTTGTCCTGAAAATCTGGGACCCAATTCTTGGTAGCCTGAGGTGACTCCCTGAGCCCTCTACAAGGCAAACTAAAACTTCTCCACAACCAGGAATGTGAATACAGACAGTGCATTGCACTAATAGGGTATACACAGTCCTCAACAAATTTAAAAGGGGAACGAAATAGCTGAATTTATAAATTATTACTGTTGGTTGTTATTCGTCTCAGTAAGGAGAAGTATTTTTTTGGAAAATGTTCACTCTTAGCAGGCCGGATGCAATTTACAAAATGTTATGATTTTGTCTTGTTAAATAAAGCAGATCTTGATAGTATTCATATGATCTTTTTTTTTTAATTTCTCAAGTTAGCATTCAAAGTTCAATGTGGGAAATAGAAACAGAACCAAATATTGAAATATATGTGAATATTTGTAATGATCAAGGTTACTCTGAGGCATAAAAATTCTGTTAGGGATGGGAAACTGACAGAATTGATGGACATCTCAAACTTGTTTAGTTTCAGAGACTATTTGGAGAACAAGAAATGACATGGGAGTTCTAAATTCACTGAAAATTTACAGAATTTTCCTCTAAAGGCTTATGTGCTATATGTGCTTTATGAAAATTATGATGCTCATGACCTAAGCGTTGCTTAACATTCTTAAGTCTAAGTCGTGCTTTACTTGTTAGGAAATAATCAGATTTGTATCATTTTAGCCATAACAACTATAATGCTAATGCTCAATTCCCCAGTAGAAACTGATAACTCATTTATTTATTTATTCATTAATTTTGCAGTTTTTGGCCAGGGCTGGGTTTGAACCTGCCACCTCCGGCATATGGGGCCCACGACCTACTCCTTTGAGCCATTGGCACCGCCCTGATACACATTTAAACACACATTGCTGAAAATAAAATTCAAGTGAAGCAAGTGAGCAATAATCAACCATATAAATGAGGAGTAGAGATCACCATTAAGTATCACATTTGTTGCACTCTATTTTTTTATTCCAAATTCCACCTTGTAGAGAGGCGAATGTGGCTCAAAGGAGTAGGGCACTGGCCCCACACGCCGGAGGTGGTGGGTTCAAACCTAGCCCTGGCCAAAAACTGAAAAAAAAAAAAAAAACAAATTCCACCTTGTAATAACTTAAGCAGTCGAATTAAACTTGGCATTGATTTTTCTTTTTTTCTTTTTTTTTTTTTTTTTGCAGTTTTTGGCCGGGTCAGGGTTTGAACCCCCCACCTCCAGTATATGGAGCTGGCACCCTACTCCTTGAGCCACAGGTGCTGCCCTGATTCTTCATTTTTTAAAATTAGTTAGTAATAAGATAAATCTTTGTATGACAAATGACAGCTACAAAAACTTGAGTAAACAGTATGTAAATAGTAGAACCTTAAGAGCATTCCCATAAAGGAATCAATGAGAAAAGCATTTATTCAAAATAACAGAAAAGGATGTTTTTTATGATTTGACAACATTAACATTTTTTTTAGAATTCTTGTCTATTGTACAATACAAAAATGTTTAATTTTTAAATGCTAATTATATTGTAATATATGTTTCAGAAGATGATTGCCTTCCTCATTTAAACAATGGCTACATATAAGGTTTACCAGCTAAGTGTCAAGCAATAGCATATTAGAACATGTAACTGAAAAAAGTCTCGACATTTCCTAAAATCTTAAAATATTTAAATAAATTGTTTAGAAAATTACCAAAGGATACAGCTATGAAAAACATATCTGCCTTCATTTTCTAGAGTGGAAGATTCTCAAGGACAGAGGGTTTTTGTTATTTGCTAATATTCTTCAGTTCCTAAAGGCTATGCAGTAGATACTCCAGCAAAATTTGTTGACAAAGTGAGAAGTTTGGGGAAATTATAAATAACATGTAATTTATTTGGTTTAAAAATGTTGCTCAAATATCTATTATGTAACTAGTTACCTATGATGAACTAAGAAAGAAAACTTTCTCTAAGAATAAACTTTTTTATCTGCCAACAAGCAGTGATATAATTAAATTTAATTAATAATCCAGAGATTATGTCAGTGACATCAGAACAAAAATGTCTGCACTCATATTCACTATTCCAAAAGACTGAACTTCAAAAATAAATCTTATATAAAACGACTGAGGGGGAAATAAAGCTTATTGAACAACTTAGATGTTATAAATATTGTATACTCAATTATGTATCAAATTTATATATGTACATTCTGAAAATACAAGTGATGTTTGTCTAGAAGAGTTTTAAGGCCATAGCAATATCAATGATAAATGATACTTTTTTTTACTTTAGGAAGAGTTAAAGTTATCTGAAATGAATGTACTAATTATATGATTTGAAGGTTTTTATTGGCTCTTTAGGTTCACATACTTCTTGATACATTCACAGAAAGCATTTTGTTGAAACTTCTAAGCAAAGAAGGTAAATCAAATTTTATGATAATTACCAGAAAATCATTTATTATGGCATTTTCTTAAATTTTACATTTAAAAAGATTATGATGAATAATCCAATCCACCATTCAAGTAAAGCACTTACATTTTTCAAACTTAATGTCAAAAGCCACTCCAATCCTAAGCTACAGAATAGGAACTAAAGAACATTTTCTGAATCAAAGTTTTACTACCACTGTGAAAAGTACCATTAGCAAATGTTTCATAATATAGTTATAGGAAAATATCTACCTCTTTTAATCTTACCTTCTGCTACACAAACACTCCACAAAATAAGCCAAATAATCTTTGCTGGAAATCTCATTTTTTAGATCTTTTAGGAGTACATTTAAGAGCTGACGGCTCACACGGTCCAGTTCTCTTCTGAAAATTGTGGTCAGTGCAGGAAAGTCCTTTCTCCAAATGGACGTTGAAATTAGATGCTCCACCCCTCAGGAAGTTTTGCAAAATAAACAAAACAATCAACCACAAAGCCCAGCAATGCCAGAGTGTGAACCAGATTCTTAGCACACTCCCACTGAATGTTAATGCTATGACCAGCTCCTGGAGCTGTTCTCATGAACCAAGGCAAGGTCTCTGCTGGAACATGTTCAGATTCTTGGAATGTGCAAAGGAGCAGCTAGTGATATCCTCTGGATTTCATAAACCCTCCAACTATTCAAAAAATCCATTCATGTCTATTGCACAAAAGATAACAGAAGCTCTTTTAAAAATCATTTACAAAACTTCCATTTAGGCAATGTTTTCACAATCAACACCCAGACACCATGTGCAAACTTAGTCCAAAAAGCAGTGCTGGTTGATTTCCGGGGGGGTCTGCTTTTACAGCAATTCATGAAATTGGCTTTCTGAAGACTTTCCATATATGAATGTGAAGAAACTGGCTCAGTCTCATTTAATATAAGTGAGTTTAATAGTTCAAAAATCAAGAGATTAAAATGCTTTGCGTTGAAATATAATATGGAGAAAGAAAAAAATAATTAAATGGTTTGCTGAACACTGAGAAGGTGAGAACAGTTATGCAATCAATACCTCGCTCAGAACACCAAACATCACTATCTCCCAGACAACCCCAATTTCTCTAGCCAGTACTCTCCCCAGGGCCAAACTCCCACTCCACACACATGGTAACCATTATTCTGGTCTCTAAGAATGTGGAATACATTTGCTTGGCTTTGTACTAAATGGAAAAGAAGCTACATACTCTTGGGTCCGTCACCAAAAATTGTTTAGGGCATTCAACCACATTGTCAGCGATAGTTACAGATTGCTAAATCTTACTGCCTTATGGTATTCCGTTTTTTGAATATTCCACTTTTTATTGATCTATGTGCCTGTTAATGAATACTTGAGTAGGTTGTAGTTTGGAGCTAATATGAATAGTGCTGCTGTTGATAAAGGATTCCACCCAAAGGCCAAGTGGATTCTTGCCTTCCTGTGGTAAATAATTCAAGAGCAAGCTGACAGAGTAAAGCAAAAGCAAGTTTACTGAAGTAAAAACGGAACAGAAGGAAGGCTTGCCCCATAAGCAGAGCACGACTATCACTCAGAGCAACAAACAGTAGCACTTTGTGAGTTTGTGAAGTCTTATTTTGTATCTTCTATTTAGTTTTATGTTAGGCAAAGGGAGAATTATTAATGGGATTTATGGGAAAGGAGTGGAGAGTTCCCAGAACTGAGTGTCCCTTCCCCTTTTAAACCGCACAGGGTAATTACCATGACATTTGTAAACGGCCATGGTGTGGGAAGGAGTTTCTTTTCACGTAAGCAGGGTATAATGAGCCGTGGAAGCACTGAGGTCATTTTTTTGTTGCCATCTTGGCTGTAACTGGTTTTGGCCAGCTTCTTCACTACATCTGGTTTTATCAGAGACGTTGGTTTGGGTCTTATGACTCTTTATGGAGCAGGGCCTGTTCTTCCTGTTTCTCCTTGTGAATATTGTGTGTTTTTTGGTAAATATTTCAGCTGAGTACATACTTGGGAGTTGAATATTAGGGCATAATCTGTGAATATATTCAGGTGTAGCAGATAACATTGACAGTTTTCCAAAGGGCTTATAACGACTGATGCTCCTATCAGCAGTATGGTGGTTGCTCCATTATTTGCAACAACACTGGATAATTTCAATCTTTATAATTTTAGCCTTTCTGACGAGAGCAGAGCAATAATTCTTTGGTATTTTAGTATAAATTATCCCGACAAGTAATGAAGTGGGACAACTTTCATATAGTAATTGATCACTTAGGTAACCTCTTTGATGAAGTATTTATTCAAGGCTTTTGTATGTTTTTTCTAGTGTCGTATACTTATTGCATTGTAGGAATTCTTGATATATTCTGGATATGAGAACATTCTTACACATATGTGTTGTAAATACTTTCTTTGAGTCTACAAGCTGTTTTGACTCAGTGTTTTTTGTCTTTTCATACACAGAATTTCTTAATTTTTAAAATCAAGATTTAAATTGAATTCAAATTTTTTATTTCAAATTTTTTTCCATAAGTGCGTTTTGTCACCTGCTTTCTTTTGCTGCCTTTTTTTTTTTTTTTTTTGAAATGAGTTCACTCTGTTACCCAGTTGAGAGTGCAGTGTTCATACTCACTGTAGCCTAGAATTCCTAGGTTCGAGCGATCCTCCCACAGGTGTGAGCCACCACATTTGGCTCTGTGCTGTTTAATGAAGCCTTGCTCCCTCCAAGACACAATGCTTTTCTTCAAAAACTTTTTCATGTGTACTTGGATATTACACTGTGGTTTAAGGGAAGAGTGCACCTGAGCAAAGACTCTGAAGAACAGAAAAGTGTAGAGACAAATACAGAATTAATTAGAAGATCAATATTGTGGAAGAAGTAAAAGCAGCTTTGAATGAGGGGAGGCTTGAATCCCAGATCAAAAATTCATGAATTATTTTATGGGCAATGATGAATTCTTGACAGGACTAACGGAAAGAAAAAATATATGTAATGCGTTTTTTAAGCAATGTTATTTTGACAGTTATTTTAGAATAAATGAAGGGAAGAGGCCTCAGAAGGAAGGATACAAATTAAGTAGATTACTGAATGAATTCATAATACAACAATTATACAGCATCTCAATGTGAAGAGAAAGGGGTAAAACTGATAATTACATGCAAAGATTGATCTCCTATGATGCTAATGAGTTTAAGCCTCAGGGATCCTCCTGTCAAGAGATACCATCAAGGAGGGCTCCTAGTGATGTTTCTGCATGATCACGTAGTTTTGTAAAAATTGAAAAGATGCTTTACTTGCAGGAGAATAAGCTACATCCTCTATCCTGATTTCCCTTCATTGTACTTCCACTGAATTAGTTGACTCCAGAGAGTCTGGAATTCAGAGGATACACTAAGACGGTCATAGGATGCTATTAGTTCGAGATTAGTATGGTGTATTTTCCAACCACAAATATATATCATTTGGTAACTGATACCCTTCCAAGTGTCAGAATGCCTTCCAAAAATACTCCTGCATGCCAAATCCACTGGCACGATGACATAAAATGCTGGGTCTGAAGACATTTCTCTTTCAATACCTATAGACATGCTGGTGTCAGGCAGTATGGCACACAGAAATCTATGGGTTTTGAAGGAGAAACAAGATTTAAAAATATGGAGACAATTACCCAGATGTGCAAACTTTTAAGTGATTGATTCGGTTCTCATTGATGCCTCATAAAACTGTAAAATTTAATGTCATGCATGATACATTGACATCAATGATGATACCATAAAACTTATGGCTTGAAAAGAAGACGTTGAGGACAAACTAGGGTACAATGACTCAATTCAAAAAGAGTATTTAATATTAATCATATCATGAGAACTTTTTTAATGACCTGAAATTTTGCTTTATGTCAAGAAAATTTGACAGAATATTTTCCAAGTTTGACAACAGTCCTAAAAATAAATAGGCAATGCAAATCACGAGTGGCAAACCCGAAATTTCCTTTTGAATATTTCAGGATCAAGTAATAAATTTAAATCAAACTTGCCAGAGGAGAACTAAATGATTTCTCTATTTTATTTATACTAAAAATACTATAAAATTGTGTCATATGAAGAAATAATCAAAACAGCATCCAGGCAAAAATGTAAATTTTAAAGGCATCAGAGAGTTTATTGGGGAACTGATACACATCTTGTTTTATTTTTCTATGATCTCTCATTGTATTTAATTTGCTTTTTTTAATGATCAGTGATATTGAACAGTTTTCATAAACATGCTAAACAGTTTATGTCTTCTTTTAGGAAATGTCTATTCAGGTCCTTCCTTCATTTTTCAATCAGATCTTTTATCTTGCTATTGAGTTCCTTATACATTTTGGGTATTAACCTCTTTTCAAATGTGTGGTTTGCGAATATGTTCTTCCCTTTCATGGGTTATTACTTCATTTCTTTGTTTCTCTTGCTTAGCAGGAGTTTTTTAGTTTGATGGAATCATATTTGTCTATTTTTGCTTTTGTTGCCTGTGCTTTCAAAGCAATATCTCTACCTCCACCCCGCCTCCAAATCACAATGTTGTTGATATTTTATCTTGTATTTTTTTATAGTAGTTTTACAGTTTTGGGTCTTATTTTTAAGTGCTTAATTCTTTTTGTTGTTGTTGAGAGGAAATAAAATTTTATTTATTTTTTTAAATTTGTATACATTTTATTGCAATTATAATTTCTTTGCATTCTTTACCTGTTTTCCTGCCACATATTGTTGATTGCTTTCTTTTTTAAAATTCTGTATTAAATCATAACTGTGTACACTAATGCATGTATGGGGTACAATGTGTTGATTTGATATACAATGTGGAATGCTTGCATCTAATTGATTAACATAACCATCTCCTTGCTTACTTATTTGTTGTGGTAAAAACCTTCATACTCTATTCTTAATAGTTTAGAAATGTATCATTGCATTATGCACATTAAGTCTGGATCTCCCAAATACCCTCCCGCCTCCCAGCCTTCCCAATCGTTTCCTCTTCCCTCATTCTTTCCGGACTATAGTTATTTTTACCATCCCTCTGAATGTCTACGTGATTCTATACTGATTTCATAGTAGTAATACTATGAAAATACATTGGATAATTTTTTTTCCCATTCTTGAGATACTTTACTAAGAAGAATGTGTTCCAGCTCCATCCAGGTAAACATAACAGATGTGAAGTCTTCATCTTTTCTTTCTGGCTGCATAGTATCTAACCCTTAATTCATTTTAAACTGATTCTTATACACGCATATGGTGTAGGGTAAAGATCCAATTTTATTCTTCGGCATATGGATACCAAGTTTTCTCCACACCATTTATTGAAGAGACTGTGTTTTCCCCATCATGTGCTCTTGGCACTTTGTGGAAAATAAATTGGCCATAAAGGTGGGGGCTTGTTTCTGGGCTTTCATCCTGTCTGTTGGTTTATATGCCAGTACCATGTTGTTTTGATTACAATAACTTTATAATATATTATGAAACCAAAAACTGTGATACATCTAATTTGGTAAAACTTATTTTGGGTTTTGGTGTATTGTGTGGTTTTATATGAATTTTAGGATTTTAAAATTTTCTATACAAATGACATAATTATGATTGGGATTCCATTGAATTGGTAGATCATTTAGGCCAGTACAGAAGAATATTAATTCTTCTAACCTGTGAACCTGTAGTGTCTTTCCATTTCTTTACATTTTCATCAATTTCTTTCATTAATGTTTTATAGTTTTCAGTATACTTTTCTTTAAACTCCCTGGTTAAATTTATATCAAATACTTTTTGTTGTTTTTGAAACTGTTTTCTTATTTTTTTATGTAGTTTTTTGTAGGTCTATTGAAACACTACTAATTTTTATATGCCAGTTTTGTATCCCACAAATTTACTGAATTAATTTATTAGTTCTAACCTATTTTTTTTTTTTTGGTGGAGTCTTTAGGAATACTCACACACACATATATATAATCATATTGTCAGTAAACAGACATATATAGCATAAATATATATATATACACATCATATTGTCAATAAACAAACAACTTTATTTATTCTAAATTTCTCTTGCCTAATTGTTCTGGCTAAGACTTCTAGTCAACTACATTGAAAAGAAGAGTTCAAAGTAAGCATCATGGTTTTGTTCTTGATCTTAGAGAAAAAGCTTTCAACTTTTTGCTGCTAAGTATCTTATAATCTATAGGCTTATCATACATGGCTTTTATGTGTTGAGGTACATTTTTTCTATATCTATTTTATTGGATTATTTTTATCAAGAACGATGAATTTGAATTTTTTGAATTTTTTCAAATGCTTTTTCTGTATCTATTGGGATGATCGTCTGGTTTTTGTTCTATATTCTGTTAATGTGGTGTATCATATTCATTGATGTTTTAATGTTGAGCCATCCTCAGATTTCAGGGATAAAACTCACTTGATCATGGTGAATGATTCTTTCATTATGTTGCTGAATTCAGTTTATTAATGTAGTATCTAGTCTTGGGCTACTCTTTGATGGGAGTCTTTTTAATTTATGTTTGTTTATTTATTTATTTACTTATTTATTATTGTTGAGGATTCATTGAGGGTACAAAGAACCAGGTTACACTGATTGCATTTTTTAGGTAAAGCCCCTCTTATAATTGTGTCCCACCCCCAAAAGGTGTGTCACACACCATGACCTCCCACCCCCTTCCTTCCCTCTCTCTGCTCTTCCCTTCCACCCACTCCCTCCCTCCCTCCTTCCATCCTCTACTTTCCCCTTCCCCCACCCCTTACCATGTACTAGGTCATCACCTGTCCTCATATGAAAATGGAATACTTAGGATTTTTGCTTCTCTATTCTTGTGATACTTTACTAAGAATAATGTGTTCCACTTCCATCCAGGTTAATACAAAGGATGTAAAGTCTCCATCTTTTTTAATTTTTATTTTGTATTTATGTATTTATTTATTTGAGACAGTCTCATTTTATCGCCCTCAGTAGAGTCCTGTGGTGTCACAGCTCACAGCAACCTCCAACTCCTAGGCTTAGGTGATTCTCTTGCCTCAGCCTCCTGAGTAGCTGGGACTACAGATGCCCACCCTAACACCTGGCTATTTTTTTGTTGCAGTTTGGCTGGGGCCAGGTTTGAACATGCCATCCTTGGCATATGGGGCCAGTGCCCTACCCACTGAGTCACAAGTGCTACCCACTCTCCCTCTTTTTTAATGGCTGAATAGTATTCCATAGTGTACACATACCACAGCTTGTTGATACATTCCTGGGTTGGTGGGCATTTAGGCTGTTTCCACATTTTGGCAATTTTAAATTGAGCTGCAATAAACAGTCTAGTGCAAGTGTCCTTATGGTAAAAGGACTTTTCTCCTTCTGGGTAGATGCCCAGTAATGGGATTACAGTATCATCAAATGCAAAGTCTAGCTTGAGTTCTTTGAGGATTCTCCATATTTCCTTTCAAAAAGGTTGTAGTAGTTTGCAGTCTGACCAGCAGGGTAAAAGTGTTCCCTTCTGTCCACATCCACCCCACCATCTGCAGTTTTGAGATTTTGTGATGTGGGCCATTCTCGCTGGGGTTAGATGATATCTCAGGGTGGTTTTGATTTGTATTTCTCTAATAATTAGAGATAATGAGTATTTTTCATATGTTTGTTAGTCATTTGTCTGTCTTCTTTAGAGAAGATTCTACTTCTCTCTCTTGCCCATTGAGATAAAGGATTGTTGGCTTTTTTCATGTGGATTAATTTGAGTTCTCTATAGATCCTAGTTATCAAGCTTTGGTCTGATTCAAAATATGCAAATATCCTTTGATGGGAATCTTTTTATTAATAAATCATTCTCCTTACTTGTCATTTCTATTACTTCATGATTCAGTTTTTGTAGGTTGTAATGTCTAGAAATTTATATATTTATTTTTAGGTCATCCAATATTTTCCTATGTGATTATTGAATTTTTTAACTTCTATGGTATCAGTTGTAATATCTCCTTTGTCATTTCTGATTTTATACTGTATAGTAGAGTCTTCTCTTTTATTTTCTTAGTCTAGTTAAGGATTGCTGATTGTTTATCTTTTTTAAAAAATCATCTCTTGGTTTTATTGATTTTTTTCTCTTGGTTTTCTAGCCTGGATTTTTTTCTCTTGTTTTTCTAGCCTGGATTTTTTCTGTTCCATTCTTTGTTATTTCCTTCTTTTGCTAAATGTGGGCTTATAAGTACTTTGTTGTTTTCTTTCTAGTTCCTTAAGTTTTAATGACAAATTATTTATTTGATATTTTTCTTCTTTTTGATTTAGACATATATTGTTATGAATATCTCACTTAGAACTCCTTTTGCTGCATCCTATGAATGTTGCAATATTGTGTTTCCATTGCTTTGGTCTCATGTACTTTTTAAAATTTCCTTTTGATTTAGACAGCTAAATCAAAGAGCATTTCCATCATCAGAGAAATTTTTATGAGACAGAGTTATGTGATACAGTGTTCAAAACTAATTTTCCTTCATGTTCAAAAAATGGAAAAGGACAGTATTTTCCAAAGCTGATTTTTATGTGTATTTAAAAGAGTGGGATATGAAACATTATACTTATTATAATTATTAATAATGAAGCTAGTAGGTATATAATATAGGTAAAACAGTTTAAATTGTTTTAACAATCATAGATATGTGTCATAATTCACATGCCCATATTCAGTCATCTGTTATTCACTTTTTGATTTTTTTTTTTTCAGTTATCAGCGGGCTCAGGTTTTTCTGTCTATATCCTCACAGAACCACCAGCACTTTAAGAGCACCACTGACTCTAGTTAAAGCACAATACAAATTAAAGAGACAAAAGAAAAGATTTGTGAAGAGTCTGTTTATCCTTTAATTAATTCAAACTATGACCAGCTTGTCATTTTCGCTCACTTTTCTTGATTTGAAGTAAAATTTTCCTCCCCTTACTGACTCAAATATGTAATCATCTCTTTCTCTTTTGATAAAAAGAGCTTAAAAGATCCTGAAAACTTTTATTATCTTTTCTCTTTAATCACATGAAAAATAATGCCCAAAATATTCTACATAAGCATGGCCTAAGATAAAGGTCACCTTTCTGATTTATTTCAGATTATTTCCTCACCTGGTCTGCATTCAGAAGCCCTAAATATTCTAAAATCCCTTTTCCTACTTCTTAGGGCACTGGTACATTTAGCTTTTCCCAAGGAGACACTGCTAGCACAATCCAAGTTCGTAACTTGAATAGAGGTGGAGAACAATGACTTTAGATTTCCTTTACTTCTAGTTCTAAGGCACTGAAAACACACAAGGTCTGACATTCATATTTATTGCACTTATTTTATTAGGTACATTTCTGCAAGTAGATTGCAGGCTCCTCAAGTCATTCCACCATCTGAAGAAGAAAAAAATAACCATATCTTTGGCAACTTCCCCAGTTATCTTGGATCATCTGCAAAAGCTTTTAAAACCTCCTGAGAAAATCAGTTTTTCTACCTTTCCTACATATATATATATTAGCTACCTCTTCTAATGCCCTCTTTCCCAGGTTCCCAGGTATTATTCTAGTTAGTAACTGACCTGAGATTTGAGTGTAGGCTGTTTGGTTCCACAGTTGAACATTTAAACGCAGGCCCACTATCCTTCTGACTCAAATATGTATTTTTCCCATACTTTGTTACCAGTTTTGGCACTACACAGAGGAAATAAGTCTGGAATTTCCCAGGCTCTAATGAGGACTCATAGAGACACAATTTAATATTTTGTGTAATGATACCTTTTTATTAGAATATAATTGCTTTCTGTAAGTTTTCCTTCCAAAAATATCTAATAAATTTGTACTGTTCCATATCAGATAGAAGTAATCATTTCTTGGGAAAAGCAAAATGTCTTACCTGTGATGTCTAATTAGTAAATGAATAAAAGTATTATAAATGGTGAATAACCATCTATTAGTTGAAAGCAAATATTTAATAACCTCAGTAATATAGCCAATTAGATTAGCTTATATATCATTATTTAAATGAAATTGAAATTCAAAATGATACCTGAGAATCCACATTTGTTCAAATTTTGATACTTATTTTATTTCTGTTTTCTCCCAGAATTAAAAAAGTCTATTCCCTTTACTATAATTAATTTTTAAATCAATAAGCAAAAGAAACAAAGCATATGTAAACATCACATTGGGTATGTACCTAGGTTAGAGTAGGTTAGAGAAAACATTCTATTTATATATCAAAACAATATAATTACTGTCAATTCCACTGTTAAAATTTTAATTCCAGTCAGAAATCCTATGCAGTACTAATTAAATATCATGCTACTATAATATCCCTATTTAATGTCACCAGCAACTCAACAAAAAGATAATTGATTATAAAACAGAAAGATTTTTCTATCAGATATTCCAAGAGAATAAAATCTCATTCACATAGTATTCCTCAAAGACAAATTTAAAGTAATCCTTCATGGTTCATTTTATAGAAACCTTATAATTTAAAAATAAACTCATATTCATACTCTTCATTCATTTGAAGTTTCCTTAATAGTATACATAGTTTTATTTTCTCTGCCAGACAGTTTCTTAGAAACAAATTTGAATGTGAATACAATGAAGAACCCTTTATATTACATACAAAAATCTATTTTTTAAATTTTTCAAAGATTAAAATTGAATGTCTTGAAGGCTACAGTGCCATGATACAAAGATGGTTGAACTTCTGAATAAAATAGCCAATTACATTTGTCTGTCTTTGTTGTATCTAGTCCTCAGCAATGGTCCAAAGTTGGGGTAATTGTAAAGATGTTTTTTGTGGAATGTTAAGATAAGGATGACTATTTTTAATTAGTTCTCTTAAAATGGTTACACTGTTTGAATTCAATAAAACATTAATACTGAGAAAAATATTGGTTATACCTAAGCACTCCTATAATGAGATTTGTAATAGATACTTTCTTTTGTTCTTAAAAATAAGTTGCATTCATTAAATATGTCAAGTTTTCTACATGTTAATCATACCTCAATAAAGTAATTTTTAAAAACTAAAACAGTGCTTGAAGTCATTTGAAATCTATCCTTAAGAAACACATCTTAGTAAAGCATCACAAGAATGGAGAAGCATGAATCCCATGTACTCAATTTTGATATGAGGACAATTAATGACAATTAATGACATGGTGAGGGTGAGGGAAAGGGAGAGCAGAGAGAGAAAGAATGAGGGAAGGGTGGGGAAAGGAAGAGCAGAGAGAGGGAAGGAGCAAGGGGGGTGGGGTCTTGGTGTGTGCCACACCTTTTTAGGGTCAAGACACAATTGTAAGAGTGAAGTTACCTAACGAATGCAATCAGTATAACCTGGTTTCTTGTACCCTCAATGAATCCCCAACAATAAAAAAAAAAGAAAAGAAAGAATGGAAGCGGCTAGTTATTTTAATCCCTCCACTAGCAATACCTAACTATGGCCAACACGGGTTTCAGAGCTAGTTGGAGCCAGCTAGAAGTATTTATCTAGTCTTTATGTTATTTTAAGACTGAACTATATCCATATTGACCTTAGTAACATGAAATGGTATCCTGATTCTTTGCACACAGAGCTGGCTACAAAGAAAAGCCGAGTTAGATTACACAGCAGGGAAAGAAAAAGAGAGAGAAGAGAAAAAGTACCTCTTACTTCAATATGAATGTAACTGTGAAAATGGATGTATATAATATTGGCTAAAATACACTTAGGAAGGAAATTTCTAAAATAGGAATAAATTTGCAAGGCCACAGATGCTTTGAATTTTTATCTTGCAAGACATTTCAAATTGTTGTCTAAGAGTATTACCTTAATTTGCAAACTCTCAATAGCACATAAAAGCTTGTATTTTATCACAGTCTTGCAAAATACTTGATGGAAAACTTTTAAGCAATTGTTGTTATAAGTGAAAATGCATAAATTATTTTTGCTTTGATGAAACATTTTTGAAAAAATAGTTGATGATTATGATATTATTCTCTTCGTCACACAGACACTTCCTAGGCATTTGTAATTTGTTTTGTCTCCCATTGTTTCTATATAGGTACTCTTTGAGACACCCCCAGTAAGCTTCCTAATCATTTAATCATTTTTAATGTGTTAGTTTCCTAGAGCTACTCTAAAAAATTGCCAGTAACTGGGTGGTCTAAAACAGAGACATTTATATTCTGGCAGTTCTGGGTCCTGAGGTTAAATGCCTGAAGTCATGATGTCTGCAGGACAACCTCTAGATGTGACCAAAATGACAGCTGTCAGTCCTAGCAAGTCCTCGGCTTGCAGTTGTGTCACTCCAATCTCTCCATCATCATCACATGGCCTTCTCCACTGTGAGTCTGTCTCTGTGTTTCTGTGTCCGAATCGCCCTTTTTTTTTTTTTTTTTTTTCTTATAAGGACACCTAATCCAGTATCCATCTGTAAGGACATATCCTAATCCATCTGTAAGGACATGTTTTTAAATAAGGTCATGGTCACAATTACTGGCCGGTAGAACTCGAATATAACTTTTGTAGGCGCACATAACTCTATGTGCAATGCTTGATGAAAATTCCTCACAGTCTCTTTGATGCATTTGACACTCCTGAATGAGCTTTCCTATTGAAACTATTGAAACTATTGAAACTTCCCCTTCTTATCTTCCACGAGCTGGATTTTCCTCTTCTTACTGCTCACTAATCTTGTTTAGCTACCACTCTTTCATTATTTTGTCTTCTTGTTGTTTTTACTCATATGGTATTACCATACCTTGTATTTAGCTCTTCTTCTTCCACAGCCTTAATCTCCATGAGCACATTTTGGCAACTACACATGCTTATGTTTGCTGAGCACTGGTTATGTAGAGAAAAATTAATGATAGTTCCTGACTTAGGGAACTGATGGTAAAACAAAGGGACACACATAAATATACCAATGAAGTGCAGCACTGTGTAGAAAAGGATCATAAATAATGGTATAATTGGGTGGTGCCTGTGGTTCAACAGAGTAGGGCGCTGGCCCCATATGCTGGGGGTGGCGCATTCAAACCCAGACCTGGCCAAAAAGTATTAAAAAAAAATAGCTTAAAAAAAAAATAATGGTATAATTTACCTTTCTTTTTCACAATAGAAAAGAAACATTAAATTTTGAAAAAATGTTAAGTGGTCAGCAGGCTAGTTTTTGTGAATTTCTATTATACTATATTTTTCTTCCTGGTGGAAAGGTTTTAATTATGAAGTACATTTCTTTAATAGACATAAGAATATTCATATTTTGATTTCTCCTTGTGTTAAATTTTTAATAAACTTTTTATTTTAGTATAGTTTTCAATTTCTAACTATTGCAAAGATAATAGAACCCCCAAATACCTCATATTGATTCTCCTATTATTAACATATTATTATTAATGCATATATTACTATGGTACATTTTTCATAATTAAAGAAAAAATATTGACACATTACAATTAATTAAATTCCATGCTCTATAGGTTTTTTTTTATTAGTTTTTACCTAGTATCTTTTTTTCTATGCCAGAATCCCATTTGGGGGATCACATTATATTTAGTCATCGTCTCTCCCTTTAGACTTTCCTTGTTACCTTCACAATTTTCAGAAATATTTGGAATAATGTTCATTAGTTGCAGTTGGTCTGATGTTTTCCTCATGATTAAATTTGGGTTATGAGTTTTTGGAGGGGAGTTTTGTTTTTAGGGTCTCTTTGATTTTCTAGACATATCAACATCAAATATTTATAATTTACTCTTATTTTCTAGTGTCTATATGTTAATCTCAGTTTTTATTATTGTTTCAAAAATGTAACCACTCATAACAACAATTCTAGAGGGCATATAAGTGTCCATAGGCAGGAGAGTGGACTATAGGTTTAAAAGGAAAACAGGGAAACAAGAATGGAACCTTTCAATGCACCATGATGATGATGTGCTATGAACTAAGACATTTTTCCGTTCAACCCTCTGTATATGAGCTAATATTAAATCCAAAGGTCACACCTAATGGGTACAATGCCGACTATCTGGGTGATGGGCACACATAATGTTGACTCAAGCTAAGCAAAAGCAATTCATGTAAGGAAAATACCCTTATAATATTCTGTTATAAACAAAACAAAAAATCCACCCATTTTTAGATATTGTCCAAGTGAATAGAATATTACACTAGAGTTAAACAGGCAAGGAAGACTTTATTCAAGACTGTTGCAATAGAGGAGAGAGAACAACTCAACTCCTCTGAAACAAAAGGCAGGAGAGTTTTTAAACACTGATGTGAGCCAGCAGAAAAGTACGAGACATTAACAGGGAGGTTGATCAATGGGACGTGTCCAGCTCATTGAGTTGTTCTTGAGTTTGCCGAAGTTCTTATCTATGATTGGGCCATCTCTGCTTGCTAACTGGTGTTCATCTGAGTTAGCCTCCTGAGAGACTGAGAGATAGGGATACCTTTTCCTTCAAGGTCTGAGTTTTAAAGAGATGGTTCCCAGGTTCTTGAGAAAGGTATTTCCCGGATTGTAAAACTGACAGGAGGATAGGAGAATATTTACATGCATTTCAAAGAAGCAGAGAAAGAATTTACAATTTCAAGTTTTCTCAAGTAGGTGGAAACCAAGGGAAACGAAGGACCAATATTGAGGAAAAACTCTGTCCAAAGTTTAGTCAAACCCAGGATAATGTTAAGGCTTGCTCAGTCAATATGTACATACCTGTAAGGATCTTTCTGAGATAATGAAGTGAAAATTTGCTTCTGGCTAAAATATAAGGGATTTGAGACATCAATTAATTCAACTGTCTCCTGGGTTTATAGGCTCAGCTGCCCACCTATTGGGTGTTTAAATCTAGCAGATTTTCTCAATGTTTAGAGGTAAAAAGTCTTCATTTGCATAAAACCCTGGGGAAAATACTTAGAACAATAAGAAAATATAATGAAAAAACAACTGTGGAATTGCATTTGGAAGAGTCTGAGTAATTTCTCAAAATGTGTTTGGTGAGAATTAGAACTTCTTGATACTGTATTTCTGTTTTCCTTGGACACAAAGCAGCACAAATTTAGAACCATCTACAAAAAGATTTTGAGATCTTAGCCTGAAAACCTCCTGGCAAGTGAACTAATACATTTTTTACAAGAGAAGGCTCTTCCTCACAAAAAGAGTTATTCTTTTCTCCTGTATGAAGGTTCCCTGAGACACTGTCTCCCCTGGGAAAGACAAGAGCTAGGTGTCCCGGACAGCTCCCCAGCTCCTTGGCCACTTCACACGCACTTCCTTTCATCCCTTCATCTCTGGGTCTCCCTTGCTCTGCACACCTTTTGTCTTTATGCTCTCCTGACACTTTCTTCTCACAGTGAGGTCATCCTCTCCTCACCCAGCTCCATCACTCCCTCCTTGATCTTCTCATTTTTTTTTCACTAACATTTTCTGCCCTTCCCTCCGAATTAACTCTTCTCTTTTTCCTTGGGAATATAAATGTCTCCTTTCTCCATGATCCATTCACCTCAGAATCCTGAAGAAACAGTTACCAGGCAATTGGTGGGATCGCACCTACGGTGCATCTTAGAAGGGTACTGGTGAAACTTATTAAATGTGGAATATCAATATCTTCATATAGTGATTAAGAAAATGCCATGAAGGCTATGTTTAACAGTTCGACCAAAATATTTCAGATTGTATATGAAGCCAGCACATTGTGCCCCATGACTGCACTAATGTAGACAATTATGATATAATAAAATTATAAAAA
>CAUYRH010077245.1:0-27695 GCA_963574655.1 Perodicticus potto
CTATAACCCAACTATAGCACAAGAATATGGGGAAAGAGGCAAGGGAGGGCAGGGGAGGGGGAGGTTGGGTTGGAGGAAGGCTAATTGGTGGGGCCACACCTATGGTGCATGTTAGAAGGGTACAGGCGAAACTTACTAAATGCATAATACAAATGTCTTCATACCATAACTAAGAAAATGCCATGAAGGGTATGTTAAACAGTTTGATGAAAACATTTCAGATTGTATATGAAACCAGCACATTGTACCCCTTGATTGCACTAATGTACGCAGGTACAATTTAATAAAAAAATAAAAATAAATAAATGTCATTCCTTATAAATTTTTGCAGACTATTTTTTTTTTCAGGACTGGGTAAGTCCACTTTGCCTCCAGACAAAGATAAATTCACTAATGTAATAATTTTCAAAGTAGGGAAGTATTAAGAATACCCTGTGACCATAAATGGGGATCTAGAATATGACGTATTGAAAAGAATTTTCTTTGGTCACTTCTTAATAGATTTTGTATCAAAAAGCACTGTATCTAAATTGCATTTTTGTGAAATTGTCACCGACAAACTCTCTATATCATATTATTTATAAACTTTTAAGGTAAGGCTTTTTGTGTCCAAACATACACAGATTCTGCAGCCAGCCAGTGATTTATTAACCTACAGCCTTAAATCAATGTTTTTTATTTATTTTAACATATAAGGAGGGAACAAATGTTTTTAGTTACATGGATCACTTTTGTTATTTTTGAGCTGGGGTTATAATTGTGCCCATCACCCAAATAGTGTTCATTGTACCCGTTAGATAGGTTTTTGCCCCTCCTTTCCTACCCCCACTCTCCTGCTCTATTTCCACTGTGTTTTACTTCCCTACGTGCATGTGTGTACTCATTGGTCAGTTACAATTTAATACCGAGTATGTGTGGCATTTTTTCATTTTTAGATACTTCACTTAGAATCATGGTTCCAGTTCTGTCCATTTTGTGGCAAAAGGCCCTAATTTATCATTTTTTGTGGCAGTGTAGTATTACATAGTATACATATGTCATATTGTATTGACTATCGAGTGAGGGCACTTGGGCTGATCCCACATTTTTGCAATGCATTGTGCTGCAATAAATATTCAAGTTCAGGAGTCTTTTTGCTAAACTGACTACTTTTCCTTTGTGTAAACATGCAGTAGTGGGATAGCTGGATCAAATGCTAAGTCTACTTTTAGCTCTTTGAGAAATCTCTGTCCTTTTTACCCTTGAGGCTATACTAATTTGCAGTCCAATGATGTATCAGTGTACCCTTCTCTCTTCTGCAGCCACACCAGCACACCAGCATTTACTATTGTTTTTTGTTGTTGTTTGTTGTTGTTGTTTTTAAGATAGAATCTCACTCTATCACTCTGGCTATAGTGCTGTGGTATCAAAGCTCACAGCAACCTCAAATTCTTAGGTTCAAGTGATCCTTTTGTCTCTTGTCTGAGCCTTCCAAGTAGCTCAGCTGCCCAAGTAGCCACAATCACCCAGCTAGTTTTTTAGTTGTTTTTTTTTTCTTTTCTTTTCTATTTTTAGTACAGATGGGTTCTTGCTATTATTTAGGTTGACCTCAAATTCCTGAGCTCTAGCAATTCACCCACCTCAGCCTCCCAAAGGTCTAGGATTACTGGCATGAACCACTGCACTCTGCCTCTCTACTATTGTTTTTGGACTTTTTAATAAAAACCATTCTAATAGGGAGCAGGTGATATCTCACTGTAGTTTTAATTTGTGTTTCCTTGATGATTACTTATGTTGATCATGTTTTCATATGTTTATTGGCCTGCTTTTGAAAAACTTCTGTTCATGTCTTTTGCCCACTTTTTAATAGGGTTGTTTAATTTTTTCTTGCTGATTTAGTTGAGTTCTTTGTAGACTCTGTTTATTAGCTCTCTGTAGGATGTATAACTGGTAAATATTTCCTCCAATTCTGCAGAATGACTATTTGTACTGTTAATTATTTCCTCAACTATACAGAAGCTTTTAATTTGATCAAGTCCCATTAAATTTTTTTGTTGTTGTTATGATTGCCCCTGGAGTGTTCTTCATAAATTCTTTGCCTCAGCCAATATCTAGATGAGTTTTTCCAACATTTTCTTCTGGCATTCTTATGGTTTGATGATATTTAAATCTTTTATCCATCTTTAATTAATTTTTATGTGGGGTGAAAGATATAGATCCTGTTTCTATCTTCTGCATGTAGCTATTCAATTTTCCAAGAACCATTTATTGAATATGGATTCTTTTCCCCAGTGTATATTTATTGTACCCACTGCAAGTGGAATTATAGAGAACCACCAGCACACTGAGTTCAAATTAAGCAAGCCGGCCAGTCAAGAGCAGGCTAATGCCACGAAGTTTCTTGACCCCCTTGAAGACGGGTGCAAGCTTTTTATATGGCACTTCAAGTGGGGAGTGGGAAGCCCCAGTATAAGCAGAATTTTACAGAAGCTAATACTTGCAAGGTTAGAGATATGGGGAGGGGTCTTACAGGGGGTCTAAAATCCACACACAGACAGACTAGACAGACTTGTGACAGGATTGTGGTTTCCACAAGACTTTTTTTCAGCTGCCAGGGATTTTGCAGCCCTCAGCTAAATTTCCTTCCTGTTTTTGCAGGGTCACTGCTTGTTCAAGGGGCTATTTTGGTTACAAAAGGCAGTGGGTGGGTGGGCTGCAAGCTCTTAACAAAATGAAGTCTGGTTCACTTGTTCAAAATAAATGGAGTTAGGGCATCACATATTGTTGTTTGCTTTATCAAAGACCAGTTAGCTCTATGTGATTGTTTTATATCTGGGTTCTCTGCTCTATTTCACTGGTCTATGTCTCTATATTTGTGCCAATATGTTATGATAGTCTTGTACTGTAGTTTGTAGTCTGGTAATGTGATGCCTCCAGATTTGTTCTTTTTGCTTAAGATTGCTTTGGCTAATCAGGTCTTTTCTAGTTCCAAATGAAACACACAATTATTTTTCTAGATCTGTGAAATGTGATGATGGCATTTTGATGGTGATTGCATTGAATTTGTAAATTCCTTTGAGTAGTGAGGGACATTTTAACATTATTGATTCTACTGATCCATGAGCATTATCTGTTTTTCTATTTGTATCTTCTATGATTTCCTTCCTAAGATTTTTGTAGTTCTTTTTGTAAAGATACTTCACTTCTTTGGTTGAGTTTAATCCTAGGTTATGTTCTTTGTGACAATTATGAATGGTATTAAGTCTTTGATTTGTCTCTCAGCTAGACTGTTATTGGTGTATAGAAATGCTACTGATTTGCATACATTGATTTTGTAATCTGAGACTTTTCGGAATATATTTATCAATTCTATGAGTCTCTTGATAGAATGTTTGGATTATTCTAAATATAAGATCATATCATCATCAAAAAGTGATAATTTTACCTCCTCTTTCCTGATTTGGATATCTTTTATTTCATTTTCTTTTTCGATTGCTCAGGCCAGGACTTCCAGCACTACCCGGAAAAGAAGGGGTGACTGTGGGCACTTTGGTTTCTGCCAGTTCTTAGTAGGAATGATTTCAACTTTCCCTCTTCAGTATGATGTTGGCTGTGGGTTTGTCATATATAGCTTTTATAATCCTGACATATTTTCCTTCTGTACCTAGTTTGTTGAGCGTTTTTATCATGAAAGTGTCCTGAATTACGCCATATACTGAGATATCATATAGTGCTCATTTTTGCTTCTCTTTATGTGGAGAATCACATTTATTGATTACTGTTTGTTAAACAATCTTTGTAACACACCACTTGATCTTGATGGATTATGTTTTCATGTACAGTTGAATTCAATTTGCTAGTATTTTTTTGAGGATATTTATATCTATGTTTAGTAGTGATGTTGGTCTACAGTTTTCTTTTTTTTTGCCGTGACTTTTGTCAGCATTGGTATAAAGTGATGCTGGCTTCATAAAATGAGTTGAGGACAATTCCTCATGGAATATGAATATTGGAACCTGCTCTACTTTGCAGATCTGGTAAAGTTCAGGTCTGAATCCATTTTGAATCCATTTAGTTAGTTTTTTGGGTTTTTTTAGAAGCTTTTTATTACTGCTTCATTCTCCTTGCTTGTCATTGATCAGTTCAGAAGTTCTACATCTTCCTGAGTAAGTTGTGGGAGGTTGTGTGTTTCCAGGAATTTGTCTATTTCCTCTACGTTTTATAATTTATATGTATAGAGATTTTCAAAGTATTTACAGATGATACTTTGTACTTTCATCGTATAAGTTATAATATCTCCTTTTTCATTTCTGATTGAGCTTATTTGAGTTATTTCCATTCTGTTCCTGTTAATACAGAAAGAGGTCTGTCAATATTTTTATGTTTTCAAAGAACCAACGTTTTGTATTTTTTTGTTGGTTTGTTTTCCATTTCATTTAGCTGTATTCTGACGTTATTTTATTCTGCTGGCTTTGAGTCTGTTTTGCTCTTCCTTGTCTAGTTCCTTGAGATATGTCATTCTATTGTTGATTTCTGATGTTTTGGTCTTTTTGATGTAGGTATTTAAAGTCATGAATTTTATCCTTAGAACTGCTTTTGCTAAAACCCATTGATTTTGATAGATTATGACCCCTTGTTCATTCAGTGTGAGCAATCTTTTGACTTCTATCTTAATTTCATTATTGGATCAATAATCGTTCAGCAATAAGTTGTTTAGTTTCCATGGCTTTGTGTAAAATTGAGTGTTTCTCTTGGAATTGATTTCTAGTTTTGTTTCACTGTGGTCTAAGAAGACACATGATACATAATCTTTAATTTTTGAATTTGTTGAGTTATGCTTGTGGCCTAAGGTAAAATCAATCTTGGAGAATGTTCCTTGTGCAGATGAAAAGAATGAATATTCAGTAGTTTGAGGGTAAAATGTTCTGTAAATGTCTGTTATGCCCATTTTTTCCCTAGAATCCCACTTAAGTACAGTGTTCCTTTATTTTCTGTTTGGATTATCTGTCTAGTCCTGATATGGGTGCTGAAGACCCCAGAAATTAAAATACTGCTTTTCATCTCTATTATATAGTAGGGTTTTGCTTTACAAATATGAGTGCTCCTGTGTGGGATGCATAAATATTTAGGATTGTTGGGTCTTCTTCTTGAATTGTTCTCTTTACCACTATACAGGATCAGGTCATCCATAAAGTCACCATACACAGAAAAAAATGGGAAATTGTAGTTAAATGTACCTTTACTTACAAAATATTCATAGAAAAATTTCACAAAATATTTACAAAATATTCTCTACATGTTGGCACCTCTTTGTAAAATATGTGAGCATTAGATTTTGTGTGGTTCTATACTAGTGGGTATCTATTGTTCTAATCCACATATAATGTGATTTTAAATTTTTCCTGAAGGGCAGGTATGGTCTTCACAAATTCCCTTAGTGTTTGATTTTTCTGGAAAACTCTTTATTTCTCCTTCATATATTAAATTCGGTTTTGCAGGATACAAAATTCTAGGCCAGCATTTGTTCTGTTTAAGAAGATTAAAGAGGGCCCCAGTGTTTTCTGAGTTATAGACTCTCTGTTGAGAAGTGTGCCTTTAGCTCCATAGGCTTTCCTTCTGAGCTTCATGGCTCATGAGAGTTCCTCCTTAGTGTTGACTTCGGTCAATCTAATGACTATGCGTCCTGTTGATTGCCTCTTTGTGATGAATCTCCCACGTGTTCATTGAGTTTCTTGTACATGGATGTCTAAATGTTTAGCAATAGTAGGGATGTTTTCATTAATTGTTCCCTCAAATGAATTTTCCAGCCCTTGCACAGTGTTTACTTCACCCTTAGAGATCCCTGTGATTCCTTTATTTGGCTGTTTTACATGATCCCATATTTCTCATAGATTTTTTTCTTCTCTTAATTCTATATTCTTTATTTTTAACTGACTGATTTAACTCAAAAGAGTTGTCTTCAAGCTCTGCAATTGTTTCTTCTACCTTTTCTAACTATTCTTAAAACTTTACTTTGTGTTTTATATTTCTATAAATGAATTTTTCTTTCCCAGAAGTTCTATTTGTTTTTTTCTTTTATGTGTTGATGTCTTTGGTGAATTTTTCATCCATTTTCTAAGTTGCTTTTCTAGTTTCTTTGAGTTGGTTTCCATTTTGTCTTAGATTTACTGAGCTTCCCTATGGTCCATAATTTGAATTATTTTCCTGTCAATATTTTCATTTAGGTTTGTAACCATTGCTAGAAAGTTGGTGTTCCCCTTGAGCAGTGTCCTTCTGCTCTGATTTTTCATACTTGTAGAGTTCTTTCCCTGATTCCTTCACCTCTGGAGCAGGTGCCGCTTCTTATTTTTGGATTTCTTTTGCTTAGATGGGGTTTCCCCTTAGCCCATTTGCAATGGAATATTTGTAGGATATGTGAAGTAAAAATCTTTGCCTTTGCTTGTGGGTGTTTTGATGATGATCTCTGATCTGAGTGGATGGCTTGGTTATAGATATCCTTAGTTTGGTGTTTTTCTCGGTTGCTAGTTCTTTGTAGGCTGTAACAGTGTGAACTATATGTGTGGGCATATTTCCTGTCTCTGTTTGATGAAGAAGGATTGAGGTCTTTGAAATTCATTCTCTTTCTCCAGGTTTGCAGTCTTTTTTTATTTTTTATTTTATATTATTGAACTTGATGTACAAAATTGATTTCAATAAACATTTAATGTAAAAGAAATGTTCTTTTATACTGAATTTTTTAAACATCTATTGTACTGAAATGCTTTAATCACCTTATATAATTTCTTCAAAATCTGTTATCAAGGGTACATATAGAAAAGCATTTTATTTCATAAATAGAAAAAAAGGAATTTTTTCAGCTTTTAATATAAGATGACTTAAAAAAATTTACTCAACAGAAGTAATTTCATTACTATTTGTAGGAGGGAATTACCAACTTTTTTTGTGAAAACAATGCTAGGCCCCAGTTAAGCATTAAGAGCATAACTGCTTAACAAATGATATAAACAATAATTCTACACCTACATCTCCCCTAAAATAATTGCTTTCTCTCTCTTTTTGTTTTTTTATACATATGTGCACAGCTTTAGCAAAGTAAAACCCAAGAGAAATGCTCAAGATCCACTATTGCAAAAATCAGAGTTTCCCAGAACTCATCATTTGGAGAGCTTACCAATCAAGAAGTCTGTCATGAAAGCTGCAGTTTCCATCCTTCCTATTTTTAAAGCCCAAAAATCAATGACTAAGAACTTAATAATAGACCACAAATCACATCCACACTATTTGTTAAGTAGCCTCAGTTAAACATATCTTAAGGACCAATCAAATCAGTATTTACATTTTATAAATTTCTGAAAACACCGTTAGAAAGCTTATATATCCCTTCATTTAACCAAATAGGGAACTGCATCTGATGATGGTGGAATGAAATTTAAAAATTAAAAATACCTTTATTTACAGCTCTAGCTTTGTGGTCTTAACTGTAGGAATTGTATTGGTATACATCGTTTAATTTCATCTCTGAGACTATGGGTGGTGCTTGTGGGTAAGAATCAACCACGTCCTCTATGGTTGTATAAGAATAAACAATAAAGACTGTGCAGATTGACCTCCCTGTTAATAGGTGGTGCTTGCCGGGTAGAATGAGCTGCCGTGTTGATTTGAGGACCTGTGACCAGCTCTAGCCCCTCAGCAGAAGCATGTGAAAGCCCCAGGTGATGGGTGGGGCCCTGGAACTTCCTGGTGATTCCCTATTTTCTGCCACAGCAGAGGTGGTTGGGGAATGCGGCTAGGTGGAGCTGGGTTGGAGGAACTTTCCCTCAAGCTCCACAAAAGCTGGCAAGGTAGCAGTTTCGGCAGGGATCAAATGTCTGCTCCCAGCTTCTGGGAAAGCTGTCATAGAGGAATTGAAGTGGTGCCACTCAGCCAGAAAGTCTTCTTGTGGAGGGCAGTGCAGCCTGAGATTCAGTATGGCTGTTAGGAAAGGGTGTCACTCCTTCCCCCTCAACCCTACCCTCACCCCTCCCTACAGTCTCCCTTGCGTTTCTATCAGTAGGCAGCAGCTCAAACTAACTGAGCTCCCTCATGTTGGCGCTGCAGACTGAGAGCTTCCACGTCCAGGATCCTGCCCTGGGCTGAAAGGACATCCTCCTGTGGGGGAGGAGTGGTTCCCCAATGTGCTGCAGCTGGGGCCCACACTCTGCTCTTTTCACTTCTGCCCATGCAGGCTCCCCTACCTGGGATTAGTTGACCCATCTCCCCTCCATGCCCTCAAGCAACACGATCAAGTCCCAGGTGTAGAGAATCTGACCTGTGGGCCTGTCCCCAAGTCCCAGAACATCAATCCCTGATTGTGCTCTGGAGAAGCTCCTGGTCTTAGTTTGCTATGAGGTACTCAAGCAAGCTTGGTGTTCCTCCACTTCAGGGTGTGCTCTGCTCTGAAGAAGCTGCCAGGGAGGCAACACTGGAGAGGGCCGGTGAGCAGGGAGCTCACAGTCCAACCACCCCTTAGCTCTCTCCAGGTCTTTAAGAAAGGAGTGAGCCCATCTCTTGTTGAAGCCCTGGTGTGGTGTTTGCACCAACAGGAGCAAGCAGCAGTTCCTGAGAGTTCAGGCTCAGTCTTCTTGCTTGGCACGTGTGTGGAGTAGGGAAAGGGAGGAAAAGGCTCTAGATAGAGGAAAGCTAGCACTCTGGTCATCTCTGTCCCTCTCTCTGGAGAGCAGCTTGTCTGGAATGACCAGTCACTGGAGTTACACATATCTGCCCACCCATCATGTCCTCATGGCTCCCGCAGTCTGGGCTAGAGTTGGAAAATGTTTATGTGGGAACAAGCAAGATGAAATCTGAGGGGCTAAAGTCCGCTGAGGAAAACAAAGGCACACAGTGGATGCAGAAATAATATGGCCCAGCCTGCAGTGATGGGAAGTGACCCTAGAAGCCTGGTGCTTTGGCTTCAAAAAGCTCCCAGTTCCCTGGCTGCAGCAACTTTGGCCTCTAAAGGGTAGAAATGCTATCCAGCAGCTCAGGAGCCTGCTGACTGCCAGAGAGGTGAGAGAGGGAAGAAATGAATTGCTCCTCCTACCCTTTTTGCTGGAGTCTAAACTTCTCAGAGGTTGTCTTTTGCAGATATTTTGTTCTTTCTTGGTCTGCTGTGCATGTTCTTCCTATGGAATCTATTGTAGGCTCTGACACTTTTCCCTTGGAATTCCATCCAATCTATGATTGTTTTTTCTTTTTCATCTAAGAATTTTTTTTTTCTGTCTGAGATGATCTTGCACCTGATATCTCTGTACAGCCATCCTATCTCTCTCCAAAGTAATCTATAAAAAAAAATCATAATTTTTTTTTTAAATTGATGGGTGGTGCCTGCGGCTCAAGGAGTAGGGTGCCAGCCCCATATGCTGGAAGTTGTGGGTTCCAACCCAGTGCCAGCCAAAAACTGTAAAAAGGAAATGATTTTCTATTTTTGTTTTGCACTGAGCTGAAGATAGGTAGAAGTAAATGAGAATTTCCTCAGACTCCCTTGCAAGCACCGTGGCTAATTTTATGAGACTGACTCCTTGGATTTGAAACTTTGATAGTAGAGCATTGAAATTCAGTAACATAAAGGTCTGATATTAGAGGAAATAGGGCTTTAGAATAAATACTGATTCTAGTTTTCATAAAAGAAAGATTCAAATTATATAAAGCTGCTATCTTATTCTCCTAAAGTAGCCCTATTCCATAAGATATCTTCTTTGTCCCCACCCCGACCTCTAAGAGAAGCATTTATCAATGCTCTCAACTACATGTGTGCACACTCATGCACACACACACAAACACGCATCTCAGATTAATTTTATTGTGTAAGCCAATCCTTTCTAGGTAGCCATCCAAAGTAATATGTAGTTGCTTTCCTGGCCTTTTTTTGCTAATAATTGTTAGCTATATAGAGATAAATGCAACTTCAGGCGGGTGCAGCTAAAAGATTGACATGACTTTATTTAAGTCCATATTTTAAAGTTCAGTTTTAAACTGTGGGTGGGTGGGGGGAGAGAGAGAGATGAAATGCTGTTAATTTTTTCTCTTTCTAGAGGCAGAGTGTGCATTGGTTTGTGACAACAATCTCACACGCAAATAGGAGAAACTTTATGAGTCAAAAATTGATCCTTAATCCTTCTTTGAAGCATTGTAGATAAAAACCAGCTGTCGATAAATAGTCGCCATTGATTTTTACCATTTTTATAACCTAGGCATTACGCTAAAGCAAAGCTCTCAAATTTAAGCTCATGTTTGCCATCTGCTGGCAAATATATGAATTACAAGTACTGTGCCTCAACATTTGATTTATATACTATGTATAGTGTGTTCAGGTTTTTTCTTTGTTTTTTTGTTCTTTCATTTCTAAACTTATTAGGAAAATTTTAAACAGATATAGTCCATAAAATTACTATACTTTAAAATTTATTGAACTAGGCTCAGCGCCTGTAGCTCAAGCGGCTAAGGCACCAGCCACATACACCAGAGCTGGCAGGTTCAAATGCAGCTGGGGCCTGCTAAACAACAATGACAACTACAACCAAAAAATAGCCAGGCATTGTGGTGGTCGCCTGTGGTCCCAGCTACTTGCAAGGCTGAGGCAAGGGAAGCGCTTAAGCCCAGGAGTTGGAGGTTGCTGTGAGCTGTGATGCCGAAGCAGTCTACTGTGAGCTGTGATAACTTGAGGCTCTATCTCAAAAGAAAAAAAAAATATTGAATTATTAAAATAAAACTATTTCTTAAGGTGATCACATTTATTTAAAACAACTGGTTTGCACTGCAGCTATTTTAATTCTTTCTGTTAAGAAGTGAAATTAAAAGTTCTATCTTACTACACATATTTCCCATTTGAAGTGAATTTTATCAACAAAATATTTTAAAGATATGCTATATAAAATTCTGCAATTGTTCTAAGCTGAGTCAAATGTTTATGTCCTTTATAGTTTGGTTGTAATTATAGCACAGTGAGGAGTGAAATTGGACATAGTAATAACAAAAAAACAAAAAGAAATCATTCTTAGAGTATGGGGGTAAAGGACCTGCAAGTAATCACTACTTTTTATGCATACTCTTATCTAACTTTCCTCTTATATTCATTTTTTACTTTGGTATTTACTCAAGAAGGGGATATGTTCCTGTTTAAATTTAAGCTTTGCAGCCTTAAACAGGTTGAATTAAGTGTATTAGATCACAGCCATCAATCATGGACTCAGAAAAAAAGTATATCACTGAGCACTTAATATAAGGCAGTTCTGTGTTTAGTGTTACATTGTCATTATTTTGTTAGATCCTTGCAACTTCACGTTATCCTCATACATCTACACCAAAGATTAGGAAGTTAAAGTTTAAAACCACTAAGCAAGTTATCCAAGATGACAGAGCCAAAATTTGTACCCAGATACCTGACTTTAGTATCTGGCTCCTATCAGCCATAGCCATGTTGCCTAAACTATTTTCTGCAAGACCACCAACATCCATACTTTGTATAGAAATGATGCTTATTTTGACACTTTCCCTAGTCTTTTTAAATGGTAATATTTACCAGGTTCCTCTGATCCTACCAGTTTAGCTGCTGCCTAAAAAAAAATAAGACATCCATTTTCCCAACTGTTAAAATTTCTTTCTTTATCAATTTTTGTCATATGTCTGGAGAAAGTGAGAACATTTAGTGACTCAATGAATAAATTATAGGACAAGTCATGCATTGGTTAGATTCCTTGATTGACCAATATCTATGTGTCCTTGGGAAAATCATTCATTCATTCACTCAAGAAGTCCAATCTAGGCCCCGAGCTTATGACTGCTAACAATACAGGAAGAATTGCGATCATGGGCCCAACTTTTCTTTAACTGTCCCTGGAATTCAGTCTCCTCCTCCATAAATGTATGCAATAATTTTAATAAAGTCGTAAGTGTTCTGTACTGGAGATTTGCATAAGGCACTTAGCACAGCACCAGGGAGGCTTGTAATAAAGCTCAGCCATGAGGATGTACTGCTTGGTTGCAGTGATGCTTTTGTCATCATTCATTCTACCAATTTGTTAAAATCAGCCAAATAAGGGAGATTAAGCTCTTCCTGGCAGTAGTAATATTGCTCTCTATCCAGGATGGGCATATCTAAAGACTCTTGTACACACTTGATATAGGAAAGACTTAGCTTTTGAACTTCTCTTAGGCAAAGAACAAAGTATGTGAGATGAAAAACATTCCATGCATTGGATTGACACTGTATCAGACCAGAGGTCATTTGGTTTCCTCTCTCTTGGAAACCTATATAACTACCAGGAAAGTCAGGACACTGTTGGCCGCTGAGGGATGGGACATGTGGAGCTGCATATGACCATAGGTACGCAGCTGAGCCCAGCCTACATTTGAACCTACAGAACTACAAGTTAAATTAATGATTTCACTCGAAGCTACTAAATTTGGGGATAGTTTGCTATATGCCAAGAGCCAACTCTTACAATTGTGTTTTTACTTGGAATGTTATTTATCTGAAATTCTTTTATGTAAACTGTTATACAGAGCTAAAATTCCTATCTAATTCCATTTCTTCATAAAATTCTATTCTAATAATTTTAGCTTTTAAAAAATATATAAATAGGGTGGTGGCCTGTAGCTTAAATGAGTAGGGCACTGGCCCCATATGCCAGAAGTGGCGGGTTCAAACCCAGCCCTAGCCAAAAACTGCAAAAAAAAAAAAAATATATATATATATATATGATATATATATGTATACATACATAAAATAACTTCACACATCTTCATAAATTAGCAGAGTGATGATTTGAACTCAACTAATGTGTCTTTAGCATCGGGGCAGGCTTCTCATTTTGCACTATTAAACTTTTTTTTTCCTTCAGTTTTTGGCTGGGGCTCGGGTTTGAATCCGCCACCTCTGGTATATGGGGCCGGCGCCCTACTCCTTTGAGCCACAGGCGCCACCCACACTATTAAACTATTTAACACGAGAAGATTTTCTGTAAGAACGAGCATCTTCTGATTAAGTTTCCAAATGTTCTTTTAAATAATGCACAGCAATCAAAATAATACAGAAATTTTCACCAGTAAAGAAAATCATGAACTCACCCTCAAGAAATAACTAATAGGGTACAATCATGTGTCACTCAACTATGAAGACCCAGGCTGAGAAATGTATGTTAGGTGATTTCATCTTTGCGAGAATCCTTGTGTACTTCCACAAGCTTAGGTGGCATCGCCTACTGCACACACAGACTATAAGGCACAGCCTCCTCCTCCTAAGCTACGAACCTGGATAGCATGTCATTCTACTGAATATTTTGAGAAATTATAACACAATGGTAGGTATTTCTGTATCAAAACATCTCACAAAGAAAAGGGATAGTAAAAATGCAGTATAATAATCTTATGGGACCACCTGCATGTTTGTGATGCTCCATCACTAACTTAGATGTTGGTATGGGGCATGTTATTGTGTTTGTGCACTGAGATTCCTTTGTAACCATGTAAATATGCATCCATTTTATAAAAATCAGAACATAGCACACATATTACTTTGTAACCAGCATAATTTATTTTAACAAAGCACCAATTATTGATATTTACATTACTCCAGGAATGCTCTAGTTGCAAGGAATGGATACATTCTCATATAAACATAAGGTGTATTTGGAAGTGGCAAGGTCAGTGACAAAATAATAGTGATTGTTGCAGGAAAATTTGTCCCTCTTCTTTCTAGGGTCATGAAATTAAAATCGTATCTAACCTCTCTCCTCTGTATAGAACGGGATTTACTCAATGTTAATTGTCTTTGGCTTGACAGGACTTTTCATGAGGCAGAGACCGCCACTGCCTTACTTTCTGTTGAACTTTGACAAATTTTAGAGAAAAAGAAAATGGTTCAGTCCAACTATGGGTCATTCAGAAAATAAACTTTGTGCATGTGTATAGTGTTGGGGATACTTAGGAAGCATTTCATGGTACTTTTTTTTTTCTTCTTTGGACCAGGTGAATTTGGCAAAGTGCTGCATAATGGGGAACTTCCCCATGTAGTCAGAATCACCTTGTACTCTTCTAAATCATGCAGAGTATGGACAATAGCTACAAGCAATGATTTTTAAAGCTAAAACTTAGAAAACAGTTTTCAAAATCAATCAGACTTCTAACTGCTTCTGAACACATGGTGCACCACATTTGATATTCGTAGAAAATAATTACTAGGGAATTTTATTTCAGGTAAAGCTTTGTTTTGGCAAAATTGTCATGATGTCCACTTTGTTTTTTACTAAATTGGTTTATCACAGTTTGTTTTTATCCAAATCACCTGCAGCAAATCCAGAACCACGTTGAATGCAAGATGTAATCACCCAAGAGAAGTTTTGATTACTCGGTCTGGGGTGTCATCTGAGCATCAGTTTTTAAAGCTCCTTAGGAAATTTCAGTGTGTAGTCAAGTTTGAAAACACTGATCAAAGGGGTCCTCTACAGGGGTATTACAGGACTTTGCAACAAAATCAAGGAAAAAAACACTATGTTTTCTAAATATTTATGGACTTAAAAATGTCTATCACTATGGCTTTGGAAACAGTTTCGATCCATTATCATTTCATTTTGAATTTGCAGTCAGATAAAGAATACTGAAGAAAATTCTTTTGATTTGTCTTATTTGAGCTTCCTATTACTTTTCTAAGGTAGTTAAGTATTATTATCCATATTTTAAAAGTGAGAAAACAGATTTAGAGAGGTCAGAGGCTCTTTATAGAATGTAGGGAAATCGGAGGTATGTTGGTACCCACACCACTCCTTGCTGGACTTTTCTCTTATCACTTATCAAGCACAACTTATGTTCTGTGTTTATGTTTATATCCCATTTCCGGTTAGGCTGTGAGCTCTTTATCCACTTGTTATTTCATTCGTTCATTCATTACCCAGTCACTCATTTAGGATTCTTGGTTGGGGGTTTTTTGATTTGTTTTGTTTTGTTGGAGGAGGTTGAGTTATATGGGAGCTACAGTTGTGAAAAAGATGGAGATCATGGTCTCTGCCTTAGAGAGCTTGGAGAGTAGTGATGGAGCAGGCAAGCAAAGAGGTAGTTAACACAATTTTTTTTTTTTGAGACAGAGTCTCACTTTGTCACCCTTGTTAGAGTGTTGTGGTGTCATATAGCTCACAGCAATGTCAAACTCCTGAGTCTCTTTCCTCAGCCTCCCAAGTAGCTGGGACTACAGGCACTGGCTACAATGCCCGGCTATTTTTAGACACTGGTCTTGCTCTGGCTCAGGCTGGTCTCCAACCTGTGAACTAAGGAGATCTACCTACCTGGGCCTCTCAAGTGCTGGGATTACGGGCAGGAGCCACTGGCCCTGGCAACATAAAATTAACATAAAACCTGCAAAGAGGGGGCATTAACTAATTCTTATGAGAAAAGACGAGTAGGGTGGGAGTAAATGCTTTACAAAAGAAGAGAATGCAAAATCTAAGCTAAAACTAGAATCACAAGTAGAATTTACCCATGTCAGTGAAACTACCTTGCTCCCTGATGTAAGGAAAGGCTCAAATTGGAAAGAGAGAGGAAAAGATAGGAGTTGAGAAAGAGAGTGAGACAGAGACCTGAAAGTGGGTCAGTGAGCATGAAAATATTAGGGTGGGGAGGAGGATAAATTAAGCTGAAGAGAGAAGGTAAGAGCTGATTGCAAAATGGCCTTGTACCTTACAAGCCATATCAAGGCTTTTGTATTGCTCTAGGAACAAAGCAATGTTTATGAAAAGCTTTAAGCAGGGCACAGGATGCTATGTGTGTTTCAGAGATCTGCCTGTCCCAGAGTGTCCTCCTGATGATTAAGCTAGGCTTACACAAATAGAAAAGTAATCCCGTACTTTTGGCTGCTAGGAAAGAGAAAAATATTCAAATAGAGTTATGTTTGGAGTTGGGCAACTTGGGCCTTCATACAGCTTTGATTTGATTTGCCAGTCAAGAGAGGCCCCAATGATGTCAGCTGGGCTGAGCTACTTGGGAAGCAGTTGTGCTATTCCCTGGTTTCGTGATTGCATAATGAGGGGAGAAGCTACACTGGAAAGAAATATTGGAGGCATCTGGGCTGCTTTTTACAACTGAGTTCACCACATAAAATATACTCCATAAGAATTTTTTTATGTATTATTGTACAGTCCAAGTTTGCAAAATTCCACCAAGCAATTTACTACTGGAAATGATCAAAGTGGGAACCTCCTTCCCCCTGCTAAATCCAATGACGACCTTTGTTAAAACTCATTCACCGGCTCTTTAGACATGGTTGGCAATTGCGCTTGCACTGTACGTAACACAGGCTCCAGGTTCCCAGGTCTCCGAAGCGCGAAAAAGCAGTTTCCCCCTGCTGGTCAGACTTGAGTCATGCAGTTCAAAGAGAGGAAATTCCTGGGGCGTGGTAGCTGGTGACGTAACAGAGCGTCGGGGCAGTTATGCTTTCGTCAGCAGCGTGCGCCGTGGGAAACCTGACAAGCAGCATGGCTGCAGGTTGTACAGAGGCGCCGCTGCCGAGGACGGCCTCTAATGCGTCTCTGTTAGGATCGGCAGGCGTCCTGCCTTGCCTAGAGCTTCCTACCTATGCTGCTGCTTGTGCACTGGTGAATAACCGCTATTCCTGCTTGGTGGCCGGGCCACACCGAAGGCACATCGCGCTGTCGCCGCGCTACCTTAACAGGAAACGCACTGGCATTCGAGAGCAGCTGGATGCGGAGCTCCTTCGCTATTCCGAGAGGTAAAAAGGTCTTCTTGCCTTTTTTGTTCTCCCAGCACGCAATGATATAGCGTGGGCCAGCCGCCCCTTTGGGGAGAGCACGGGATGAGGCAGTGGGGGAATGAGGTGATGGCGCAGAAAGGGGTGAAAGATGAGTTCGCACCGGCCCCCAGGTTTCCAGAGTCGCGATCTACTTCTCAAAGCCAGCACCGCACTGGTCGAGATCTGTACAGCGCGCCTTTCGTCCATCGGCAGAGAAGAAAACTTAAAGGTGAATTTGAAGTGTTCCGCGAAGGGAGTGGAGAATTTCGCTCCAGAACCCTGTTGTATGAGGAAGAATAGAACAGGGGTTGGCAGAACTTGGTAGGCCTCTTTGGCACTGAACGTTACATTTAGCCTCTTTCGGGTAATGCTGTATTTTCTCATTTGGCAATGAAGATTGGTATGCAGTACTTCGGTAGATTTTCTCATTCCATAGAAGATTGCACATGAAGCAGAAGTACAGCTATTTAATTGTACAACATGAAGGGCAGATTTTGTTTGTTTGGGCCCTGTTAATTTACCCGGATTTTTTTCCTGGGACCCGATCGGGGATGAGGAAAGTACCATTAGTTTTGCTTTGTTTTTAAAGAGTTTATTCATTCGGACTGATGAGCTTATTGCTCTTGGGAGAGAAAAGAAACCAAAAAACTCTTGGTGCCTTTAAATTAAGATATTCAAAAGTGATATGATAACTCAGAATTATGGGGGTGTGAGAGGATATGTTTTAGGATTACTCTGGACTACTTGGTTCGAAAGAAGGGCTCAAAAACTAGGGTGAGTGGATTCCCTAGAGATTCATGATTGCCCATCTGAAATTCCATGAATCCTCAGAAACTGTAGGAATTTTTTAATGTGAATATCCTTAGGCACAGTATCCAAAGCTTTCAACACTTTCTCAGTGGACCCTGGCCCCCGCCCCCAAACATCTTAAGAATCAAGCATGTCTAGAATACACAGCTTACCCCTAGCACCAACACACACTTGTTGTATGTTTATATTATAAACCAGGAACCTGACATATGAAAACAAATAATAGAATTTCTGTTTCAAGGAGCTTTAACTTATAGTAGAGATATAAATGTAAGACAGTTAATCTAGTGGCATGTTAAAATTTAACAAAAATCTAAAAGTGTAGTAAGAGAAGAAGTGATGAATCGGATCTTGGGACCCTTGAGAATAATTAAAAGAGGGTACTTTCAATTGGTAACATTCCAAGCAAAGAGAGTGACATAAACAAGTCGATAGTATATTGAACTAGTAAGCTTTGACCAGAGAAATATGAGTACTATATAAGTGGAATAAGGTTTATGTCAGCAAAAAGACATTGGGTACCATCGGAGAGGAGGTCAGGGGTTCAAAGACAGGGGTAGGAAGTGACTCAGAGAGGATGGCCATTTTGCTCTTCCTTTCTTGCCTGATAGTTTTGTTTTGTTCTTTTCATTCGCCTTTGTGGGTTTTTTTGTCATTGTTATTTTGTTTTGTTTTTCTTTCTCTTTAAGGGGAGTTATTTCTTTAGCCTCTCAGTATCCTCTGACACTGAGACTTGGCAAAGTCTTCAGAGTGTAGTGTGCATCTATAATCCCTGACATGTGTAATCATATTTACAGGTAAAGAACAGTACTTGGTAATCATATTTACAGTTAAAGAACAACACTTGGTAACCCTATGTAATGACTTAAATAGGATAAGATAGTGACTGAGGAGGCCAATTAAGAGGTTATAATTGTCAGAGAGAAAAATGATAGAAAGGATAGATTTGAGAGATTTATAAATATACAAAGTAGCTATTTATTCTGGAAACAGACAATTATGTAATACTTCCTGTAACCAATTATTGCCTATACATGACATTTTAGGGGAAAGTCACCCAGGCTGGCTCTGACAGATCAGGACTCCTTTCTCATTACTTATGTGATATGCTGAGGACTCCTGTTTATTCAGTACAAATCTGACATTATACTTTGAACTCTGCATTACTAATGAAGGACAAGGCTTGAACAACTTACTAAATATCAAGTGAAGCTACCTCACTGCACTAACATCTATTTAGGATGATTTCTGAAGCAAAAATAAAGGAGGAAAACATGTTTAGGTGTTTGGGTGTCTGTCTTTATCCCACAACTTTTAATTAATAAATTATATGCTATGAGTTGCTTTCTCACAGGTTTTTTGGATTTATACAAACTCTTTCAGCCTTCAAATCTATTGTCATATTCTCTAGTCTTCTTTCTGAACCCTATAGTACCTAGTACTTCCCTTTTATAAGAAATATTTTGTGGTATTACCTTTACTATTGTGAAACACTCTACTGTGCTGAAATGAAATCTATATTTAATATAACCTACCTAACACAAATTCCAAAAAGAAAAGGTCTATGGAGTACTGTGATACAGTGTAACAAAATGTGTTTTGGTATGCTCAGATGACTACTGGGAATACTGAAGTAGTTAGACACCTTTTGCACTAACCTCAACACTAACCTCAAAGAATCACTGTGCATGCTTAGTTTCAAAGGTGGATTGATACAGGTGTTTTGAATTGAAAACTTGTAACATATAGAGTACCTCCAGTTACCAATAGTTACCAATGCTTTTCTTAAATAGTTGAGTAATTATTGGTAAAGAGCTGCACAGAACAGTCTCCCCTTGAATTTCCGTATCACTATATTCCTGTGAATTTTTTTTTTTTCATAAAGACAGAGTCTCACTTTATCACCCTCAGTAGAGTGCCGTGGCATCACACAGCTCACAGCAACCTCCAACTCCTGGGCTTAGGCTATTCTCTTGCCTCAGCCTCCCATGTAGCTGGGACCACAGGTGCCCACTACAATGCCCGGCTATTTTTGTTGTTGTTGTTGCAGTTCGGCTGGGGCCAGGTTTGAACCCACCACCCTTGGTATATGGGGCCGGCGCCCTACTCACTGAGCCACAGGTGCTGCCCTATTCCTGTGACTTTTAAAGTATATTAAACCATGTGAAGATGACTGCGTCAATGTTTTCTAAGAGATTATAATTGTCAAAGAGAAAAAAGATTAGAAAGGATTATATATCTAGCTATTTATAAGTGAGTTTGTCCACTTATTCAAAAGTCATGTAGAGCAAAGGCTCTTTCTACCTTGTATAGGACTGTCCTGTACATGGCAGACTAACTTCCCCCATTCTTTTTTTTTTTTTTTTGTGAAACAGAATCTCACTATGTGGCCCTCCGTAGAGTGCTGTGGTGTCACAGTTCACACCAACCTCCAACTCTTGGACTTAAGCTATTCTCTTGTCTCCGCCTCTCAAGTAGCTGGGACTACAGCTCCCGACACAACACCTGGCTATTTTTTTGTTACAGTTGTCATTGTTGTTTAGCAGTCCTGGCCAGCTTCAAACCTGCCAGCCTCAGTGTATGTGGCCGGGGCCCTAACCACTGTGCTACAGGCGCCGAGCCAGTATTTTCCCTAATTCTTACAGTGTTTGTGAAAACCACACACGATGAGCACCACACATGCTTCCTAGGAGACAGCATTTCTCCCTGCACTTGAGAATCACTCTCTGATAGTTAAAAAAGAAGGCTTTTATATACCTTTTTTTAGTATATACAAGAGATTGTATATACTTTGGAATAACTTGCTACTGTGGGCACATAAAAATTATTTTACAAAAAAAAAAAAAAAACTATAGATTTTTTTAGTTTTAAACTTCAGGGTCCTAAGTCTTTAATTGTGTTTTTTATAATTATCATAGCAGTTACTTTTTCTTTTTTTTTTTTCTTCCTCCTAACTGCATTTTCTATGTCTCTAATATTTTCATCATAATGGCATGGAAACACTAGGAAGAGCCACATGCAGAAATTAGAATGCTTTCTAATTTTCTATTCACAAGAAATTCTATTTCTTTCTATTCACAAGAATGCTTTTCTGATTACGTCATTTTGTAATTTGGTAGTTATTTAAGTTTCTTTATAGTGACTCCTATTTTACTAAAACAACATCTAATAAGGTTAATTTTTTTCCCTTATTTTATGTGAGTCATGCTAGAAATTTAAGTGAATTCAATAACAACAAAAAGTTTTCCTCTGCCTTAGAATCATGTGTGGGATCCAAATATAAAGATAGATTCAATAAAATTAAGGTTAACAACAGTGATAAAGTTGTACATGGAGTCCTAGAGGAGTAGATGAGTGATTTTAGCTTTACCTGGGCGAGTCAGACTTTCTCCAACAATTAGTGGATATGGTGGTGAAGACACAAGGTCATTCTCCTTAGTAGTTATAATTCCTTAAGAACTAGGGAATTATATTCTAAAATTTGTGAACTAATCTAAAGTGAGTTGTAAAGAAGTCAGCTCTTAATAAATGATGTAGTTTGTATTAAATGTTTCCATTTGCTAGCAACACTTACAGTTTGGGACTTTTCTCTATTAAGTCATTGGCTTTCATATTCAGGGGCTTCCACTTTAATACTTCCCATGCTATACACCCACCATCAAGTACAGAAATTTAGTAATGGTGGATATTACCAAAATTGCCTGTGAGTTGGTCTTATACTGAAGGAAATATACAAACATTCTCCTTGCCAAGTCTTATTATTTCTCTTTCTACCATAACTAGATTTCAGATAGGTAGCAAATAGAGAAGAAAGATCAACTTATTGCTCATACATAATTGGGCATTTTCTTTCTGAATATCTATCGCAAATAGTCATTAACTTTTTCAGCACCTTGGAAACCTTTGGTGAAATGGGATTGCTGTAGTTACAAACTAATCATATTGTGTTGTGTTTTTGATATGGGTGATGTATTTAGGAGATACATGCATTTTGGATAATTAGAATAGCAATGGCTTAGTTTAAAAGAGACTAAAAGATATTTTCTCCTTCTTTTACAGCCTCTTAGGCGTCCCCATTGCATATGATAACATCAAAGTTGTGGGTGAACTGGGAGATATTTATGATGATCAAGGACACATTCATCTTAACATTGAAGCAGATTTTGTTATTTTCTGCCCAGAACCAGGGCAGAGGCTCATGGTATGTATATTACTTTTTCTAGCTTTCTTTATATATAATATGTCATTTAGAAAATATTAAGAGATTGTATGTACTTTGGGATAAATTGCTATTGTGGGTAAATAAAAATTATTTTACAATTAAAAAAACTATAGATTTTGTGAGTTTTAAACTTCAGGATCCTAAAACGCATACATGCACACAACATATGTCTAGTCCAATTTATTCTTTGGATTAGTATTGGAGTGATCTTAAGGGAAAATAATCAGTTATTATTGTTATTATTTTAAAATTTTTCTGTTCCAAACAAATGCTTTTTCTTTATAAAGTATTCAAAGAGTATAACATTATATAAAACAGGAGTAATGAAACTGAATGAGTGAGGACAGGGTAGCTATTCCTGTGCCTTGGAAATGAAGGCTCTGAGTGGAAGTTCTTCCAGGTTTTCAAAAACAAGAAATGGAGAAATTGATGTGAAATCTACTGAAGTATATACGTTTATCCTTTTTACTTTCCTTTCTCTTCTTCCAGTAGTGCTATGTGTGTATATGTATGTTCATATGTGTATGCAAATTTGTATGTGTGTGTATATATATATATTCCTTTTTCTCTAGATAATAATATTTATAGAATTGCTTAATCTAATAGATAAGAATTGTTAATTAACCCTTGATACTGTTAATATAAATATTGATCAGATTTCACTATGAAGAAATCCACAAGGCACTTGTAATTTTCTTTTTTTTTTTTTGTATCAAACTAATGGAAATAGTATTTTTTGCCTGCCAAACTGAGATCATAGAACTGTAATCCATACTATTAAAGTTGGCAGTATTTTTGTATTATAACATTCTCAACTCCCATCTGTTTTGGGTAAATTATTATTATAAATGTAAACATGTATGTGGAAATAGCATTCAAGTTGTATAGAAAGTGTGGAATGAAAAATGTCCCTTGTATTCTATTCCTTGTAAGAGTTAGTCCTTAAATATTTTTAACCAGTCATTTTCAATTTGTATTTGTGTTTATTGAGATTTAATTTACATATAATAAAATGCACAAAAATAATATAAAATGGCAGATTATTTTGTTCATTTCAGTTAATTTTGATAAGTCCATATACCATTCCATCTCTCAAAAAAAGCCTCTCATGACCTTTCCTGGTTAATTTCCTCTCTATCGCAGATATAGCTACTATTCTGATTTTATTATAAATTAATTTTGCCTATTCTGTAATTACATATTAATGGATATTATTGTCCACTCTTTTAAAATTTAACTTCTTTTAGTCAGCATATTTTTGAGTTGCATCTATGCTCTCTTGTGTTTTGGTAGTTTGTTCCTTTTTATAGCTCATGGTATTAAACTATATGAGTATATCACAATATAATTATTCATTTTCTTGTACATTTGGATTTTTTCTGACCTGGGGCCATTATGAATAAAGCTATTGTGAACATACATGTTCATTTCTCTTAAGTGAATAACCAGAAGTGGAAGTATTAGGTCACAGAGAAGATGTGTGTTTATGATAAACTATTGCCAGACTGATTTCCCATTTAGCACTTCCAGTTTCTCTGAATCCTTGCCAACATTTGGTGGTGTTAGTCTTTCAGTTTTGCTGATAGGCATATAGTGTTGTCTCATTATGATTTTAATTTGCATTTCTGTCATGAGTAATTTTTATATGTGAAAGACCTCAAATATTTTGCCCATTTTTAATTATTGAATTTTAATAGTTCCTTTTTAATATTGGTAGAAATCCTCTTGAGATAAATGTATTGTAAATATTCTCCCCCACCCCAGTCTGTGACTTGTCTATTAACTTTTAATGGTATCATTTGATGAACAAGTACTTTTAATTTTGATGAGTTCTACTTTGTCATTTTATGCTTTTATGGCTACTGCTTTCTGTATCTTTTCAGAGAAACTTATGTATTCCCTGTTTATGAAGATATTCTTCTGTAAACTTTAAGAAGCTCTTAGTTTTAACTTTTCCGTTTAGGGCTGTGATGATTCTTAAGTAATTTTTTGTTTGTAGTATAAAGGCCTTGTAATTTCATTTTCTTATCCATGTAGCCATCCAGGTGTTCCACATCTATATATTCAAATGACTTTTCTTTCATTGAGTTTTTAATTGATGGACTCTATTTTTTGTAGCAATTTTAAGTTTACAGAAAAATTCAGTAGAGAATACAGAGTTCCCCTATATGCCTTCTAAACACACATTTTCCCTTATTACTGACATCATTTTGTGTTAGTGTGGTACATTTTTTACAGTATTGACCAATATCAATACATTGTTATCAAAGTCAGAAGTTTAGGCTTGGGTACCTGTTCAGTGGTTAGAGCGCCAGCCCCATGCACCAGGGGTGGTGGGTTTGAACCCAGACCCACCTGCTTAACAAAAAAATAACAACCCAAAGTCAGTAGTTTACATTAGAGTTCAGTCTTTGTGTACACATTCTCTGAGTTTTGACAAATGTTTAGTGGCATGTGTCACCATTATAGTATCCTACAGGATAGTTTAACTCCCCTGGAAGTCCCCTGTGCTCCCCCTATTCATCTCTCTCCCTGTCTCCCCTCAATCCCTGGCAATCATTTTTCTTTTTACTATGTCCATGTTTTGTATTTTCTATATAGTTGGAATCATACAGTATATATCCTTTTCACACTGACTTCTTTCACTTAGCAATTTGCATTTAAGATTCTTTTGTGTCTTTTTATGGGTTGAGAGCTTATTTATTTTTATTGCTGAAAAATATTCCATTTTTATGGATGTAGCACAGTTTATTTAGACCTTCCAGAAACTACCAAGAGGACACCAGATTTCTAATAATGACAGATCAGGGAGTTTTATTATGTCACATATGTAAAGGGTTGCTGATGTTAAACACATTGTGTATATGTCAATATTATTTAGAGTCCTCTGATTCAGAAAATGTAAATTTTTGTTTCATATCTTGGGGTCTTTAGTTTATATGTTAGTCTCAAAGGGAAAAATAAGGTTTTTTTTTTTTTTTTGTTATTTTGGGTTTTTTTGTGCAGTTTTTGGCCAGGGCTGGGTTTGAACCCACCACCTCCGGCATATGGGGCCGGCACCCTACATCTTTGAGCCACAGGCGCCAGCCAGGAAAAATAAGTTTTGTGGAAAGTTTTATTTTAAGCTTAAAATCAGCACATACTTTTTGTGTGTGTGTGTGTAGTTTTAAAGCTTCTAATAATTTTTTTTTGTGAGTTAGCCAAAATAGCCATGCTCAAGATTTACATACAGAGTGGCCATATAGTGTGCAATTTAAAATGTAATGTGGGTCCTATTTATAAAAAGTATATGCTTCCTGCCTTGAGGTCTTTTCAGTTGTTGGTCACATCACAGAGTACCTTTTGCTTGGTTTTAGTGTGGTTAATAATTTTAGAGTAATAATCTATTCCCCAGGGAATCCTCCAATGGGGACTAAGGTGTTTTGGCAGGGGGAAGGAGTGATTAGTAGTTTATCCATTTAGACAATTGATGTGCAATTACTTATTTAAAAACATTGGAGCCTTCTAAAGACTTGGTAGTATTCTAAAGTGATGTTTTGGTGTGACATGTGTAAGTTTTAACTGAGGTAAACTTTTTCTATATTAAATTATAGGCGAACCTCTGTAAATTGACTACCCAAAGGATGATCACAAACTAGTCAACATACTGAGGTGGTCAACATAAGGAACTAGGCCTACCGTACTAATACGCACACATGGTGCATGTTTGGTCTATAAAAATTAGGTCAACTTAACGAGGAAGTCAACTACGGAGCTCCTGTTGTATATCATTAATTTGATGTTTTCTGTTTGAAGATCCATTTGAAGCTCATGAAGTTTAGTTGACCTTTAACTGTGTGGATCTCTTCTTAATGTTTTGCCTTTTCTTCCTCCTTCTTTCCAGGGTACAGTTAATAAAGTGTCTTCTAGCCACATAGGCTGTTTAGTGCATGGGTGTTTCAATGCTTCCATTCCTAAACCTGAGCAGTTGTCAGCTGAGCAGTGGCAAACTTTGGAGATAAACTTGGGTGATGAACTAGAATTTGAAGTATTTCGTTTGGACTCAGATGCTGCTGGAGTATTCTGCATTCGGGGAAAACTATATATCACCAGGTTAGTTCATCATCACATAATTATCATTGGCTGCTTGATCATTTTTCTTTAATTCTGACAGTGGTGGACATAAGCTACTGTTAAAAAAAAATCTATTTATAGCAGTATTCATGCTTTCAAATCATAAAGTCAATATAAATAGTAATCTTACTTTATAATAACGTATCAAATATATACTGTACCGTTCTATGTCTAGTGAGCTGGTCTGTATTTTAATAACTCAATTTTGCTTTTATTTTCTGGTTTGTTATTTTTTTAATTTAAAGTTGATCTCTGAACTGGAAACTACTGAAAGCACAATTGTGTGTACAGTGCTATTAGCCTGCATTTATTATTTTTACATATTTGAAACAAAATTATTTTGATTATTATCTTTGCCAGGTAGACATTTAATTTTTGTATTATTCTATACTGAAATTCTGAAAAGAATCACTCTGATTTTGAGCTTAGTTCCATGGGAGCAAAGTTTGGGGGGGGGAGGGGACAACTCTTAGAATATTGTTGATATTAACAATTTTTTCTAGATTTTGCCTTCAGATAATAAGAGCATGGGTTAACATTCGGGAATAGCTGTCTGCTAGAACTTTCTGTGAAGACACAAATGTAGAAGTGTGCTATATGTGCATGTGCATACTAGCAGAGTGCCTGGTGTGAGTGAGGAACTGACTTTGGAATGTTATGTGATTGAGATGAATTTAAATCGTGACTGTGCCGAGTGCTAGTGTCTAAGACTGTGCAGTTCTGGAGAGAGAGGGGTTGCATTAATGCTTGTTTTTATTTTCGTGATATAAAATAATTCACAGCTTTGAAATGGCACTGCCTCAGTATAGGTTAAGTAGAACAATGGACTATTCTTTGAAGCAGGACTGAAATAGCAGACAGGAAGCTCCACTACTTTGATACATACCAGAGCATATTTTCTCTCTCTCAAGTGTCAGTGGTTTAGCTAATAAGCTTGGGTGTCATGATGTTTAATGTTCAGTAACCACATTTTCCTGAACCAAACCAAGATTTAGAAGACACGTTTTGACAAGATCTGTATGTCTTTTTTTTTTTTTTTTTTTTTGCAGTTTTTGGCCGGGGCTGGTTTTGAACCCACCTCCGGCATATGGGGCTGGCGCCCTACTTCTTTGAGCCAGAGGCTCCACCCTGTATGTCATTTTTATGTGTGTAAACAGTCTGAGAGAAATATTTTATAAACAAAGGATTTAACATTTAATGTTAAATGTAACATTGTTGAATTTAACATTCAACAGCTCACAGATATTTTAGTGGGCTGAAGGATAACAGGGTAATTGATGCCATAGTTACATGTGTTGTACTGCTGTCATTACTTAGACAATTTTAGCATGTTGACATATTTTTGATTTAATTTTGGCCTGTGGTGCTTATTGCTCTGTTAATTCTTTTAAACTTTAATTTGCAGTTTACAATTTAAGAACTTAGAGGTTTCTGAAGAAGTAACAGAAACTGGCACTGAAGAAGTTGTTGAAAAGCCTCCAAAGAAGAAAAAGAAAAAAAAGAAAGACCCAGAGATGTATGAAGTAGACGATGTTGCCACAAAGCAAGCAGATTTAGCAGATGACACCCCAAAGGAAGAGTCAGACCTGCAGGTTACGAATAATGTGAATGGCCTCTGTGGGGACGAGCCAATGAAAAAGAAGAAGAAGAAGAAGAAGCACCAGGAAGATCAGGAACAGGACCCTGTTTTCCAAGGCAGTGACTCCAGTGGTTACCAAAGTGACCATAAAAAGAAAAAAAAGAAAAGAAAACACAAAGAAGCAACTGAATTTACCCCACCTTTGGCATGCTCACCAA
>CAUYRH010077249.1:0-28085 GCA_963574655.1 Perodicticus potto
AAATGTTTTCACACAGTAAATGAGAAAATCTCACAAATGTTATGTCGAACAGGTGGATGAAAATCTCAGATTGTATATGAAGCCCGCACACTGTACTCCATGATTGAACTAATGTACACAGCTATGATTCAATAAAAAAAAAAAAAACAGACAAAAGCTTGATAACGAGGATCTATAGAGAACTCAAATTAATCAACAAAAAAAGACCCAACAATCCCATGTATCACCAGGCAAGAGAGAAGAATAGAATCATCTCTAAAGAAGACAGATGAATAGCAAGCAAACATGAAAAAATGCTCACCATCCCTAATCTTCAGAGAAATGCAAATCGAAACCACCCTGAGATATCACCTAACCCCAGTGAGAATGGCACACATCACAAAGTCTAGTCCAAAGCTGCAGATGCTGGCATGGATGTGGAGAGAAGGGAACCCTTACGCTGCTGGTGGGACCGCAAACCAATACAACCTTTCTGGAAGGAAGTATGAAGAATACTCAAAGAACTCAAATTAGACCTCCTGTTTGAGCCTGCAATCCCATTACTAGAATTACCTAGAAGGAAAAAAATCCTTTTATCTTAAGGATTTGCACTAGACTGTTTATCACAGCTCAATTTACAATCACCAAAATGTGGAAACAGCCTAAATGCCCACCAACCCAGGAATGGACTAACCAGCTGTGGTACACATAACTCATGGAATACTATTCAGCCGCTAAAAAAGATGGAGACTTTACATCTTTTGTATTAACCTGGATGGAGGTGGAACACATTCTTCTTTGTAAAGCATCACAAGAATGGAGAAGCAAGAATCCAATATACTCTGATATGAAGGCAGTAGATGAGCTAATACAAGAGGTGGAGGTAGGGGAATGAGCAAGTGGGGGTGGGGGTCATGGTATATGGCATACCTCTTGTGGGCAGGACACAATTATAAAAAGGACTTTATGTAACAAATGCAATCAGTATTAACCTCATTCTTTGTACCCTGAATGAATTCCAAACATACATACATACATCTCCCATCACCACACCTTCCCCTCACGGTACTCATATCAAATATTCTTGAAATTGTCATCTTCCTCTGTGTACACACGTGTTTATCTCCTCCTACCTCTTTAACTCCAATCTGATTTTGACCAGCATCATTGTGCTAAAACTATGCACCTCAATGCCCTCCTCTTCTCCCCACAGATGGTCCCTCTCAAGAATTTCCTGTGAACCCTCTGATCCATTTTTTAAATACTTCTGCAATGTATAGGTAGAATCATGAAATACATAGTATAGTATTTGGGGGAGCTGGCTTTATATGTCTGGCATCATAGTAAGCATATTATTTTGCACCTTTTTTTTTTTTTAACACGTCACTTTTTAATTTCTACATGTTGATCTAGGTCATGCATTTTATCTTTTATTCAGTCATTCTCCTGCTAATGGACTTATAGGCTGTTTATAATTTTCTGCTACTAAAAATAGTGGGCTTAGTGTAAGACCTTAAGGCAGCAGTTCTCAACCTGTGGGTTGCAACTCCTTTTTAACAATGAAAATACACTGCGGCATTAGGAAGGTTGAGAACCTTAAGGGAACATACACCAAAGTAGAACTGCTATATTACATGGCACACATATTTACAAGTTTCCTGGATACTTTCACAATCATTGTATCAGTTTCACTTCCACCGGGTATAGGATGATTCCTTGTCCCCCATATATCCTTGCCAATACTTGATATAATCAACTTATACATTTTTGCCAACTTGGTGGAAATAAAATAGAATTTCTTTGGATTATTACTGAGGATCAAGACCCTTTTCATGTACTATTCACTTCTTTGAACTGTCTGGTCATCTATCCTTTCTCCATTTTTCTATGGGACCATTTTCTTTATACATTCTGGATGCAAATTCTTTGTTTATATGTTGTAATTATATTTTCCTATACACATCAGTATACATAGTATCTTCTCTTGAATTTTGTTCATGAAATTAGGCACCAATGTGTTGTTGTTTTTTTTTGTGTAGAGACAGAGTCTCACTTTATCACCCTCGGTAGAGTGCTGTGGCGTCACACTGCTCACAGCAACCTCCAACTCCTGGGCTTAGGCAATTCTCTTGCCTCAGCCTCCCAAGTAGGCGCCTGCCGCAACGCCCGGCTAGTTTTCTGTTTTGCAGTTTAGCCGAGGCCGGGTTTGAACCTGCCACCTTCGCTATATGGGGCCAGCGCCCTACTCAATGAACCACAGGCGCTGCCCAGCACCAGTGTTTTTAATAAGTAACACAGGTGGTTCTGATGTGGAAACAGACTAGAGAAACAGTGCTGCTTAACAGTGCTTAAACATTTCAGAAATAAACTCTAAGTAATAATAAAATGATAAAACTTAACATAATAAATAACAGGATATGGCACTTCCAATCGACCTTATCTCACAATTAGCATGAAATCACAAACAGGTTAAGAGATAAAAACAAAATCTCACTGTGTATTCATGTTACATTTCTTTAGTTTCTCTTCCAATTCAGGTATATGTCGGAGGTCTGCTCCAACAATGGCAAATCTTTTTGAATCCAACATGTGTCCATCTGCAAATACAAGAGATTATTATTTCAACAGAAATTGATCAAAAAGATAATTCAATGGACATGACTTTGAGACAGGGCCTCATTATGTTGTTCAGGCTAGTCTCAAACTCCTGGCCTCTAGCAATCATTCTACCCCCGCCTCCTGATGTGCTAGGATTATAGGCATGAGTATTGAACCTAAGACTAGATTCAGCTTTTCAAACTTAAAGTTACTTTATTGTTTTGTCCCCATTATAAAAATACAAGCTCATTGTTAAAGAAAAACACAAAGTCAGAAACGAGAGTAAAATGTAACCAAAATCACACCTTCCAAACACAATTATTGTTAACTATGTCTTTGAGTTAACTATGTGCTTAAGTTCATATATACAACAAAAACACATTCTTTCCTCTCTCATGTGTGCACACACATCTTGAATAGATAAAAGACCCACCCACCTCAGCCTCCTGAACAACTGGGACTGCAGGCACATGGCATCATGCCTGGTTTTTTGTTGTTGTTGTTTGTTTGTTTTAAGCATCTCATTTTGTTGACCTCGGTAGAGTGTGTGGCATCATAGCTCACAGCAACCTCAAACTCTTGGGATCAAGTGATTCTCTTGTCTCAGCCTCCCAAGTGGCTGGCACCCCCCACAATGCCTGGCTATTTTTAGAGATGAGGTCTCACTCTGGCTCAGCCTGGTCTCAAACTCCTGAGCTCAGGCAATCCACCTTCCTCAGCCTCTCAGAGTGCTAGGATTACAGGAGCTAGGATTACAGTGAGCCATGCATGCCCAGTCCCTTTTTGCTTTCTAACATTTCTGAAATCAGGATGCATCTAACAGTTAATGATGTGTCAGCTTAGTTGCTGGAACTGTTTCTTTCTTATTGAGAAATAAATACTGGTGATTCTTACTATCACACCCTTGTAGATTTGATGAAATAATTTCTACACAAAACTTTTGTCAGTTTTATTATCACTTCTCCCCAATTTTCATTCATATGTACATTTATTTTTTATTCAAAATAACTATGAAGGACCAGTCTAAAAAACTGTGTCTACATGAGACACAAAAATAAAAGAGACTAAGAAAAAACTCTGCAATGAAAAAGGCTGACAACAGACCTTTACCATAGAACACATCTATTTGTTAAGGGTTCCTACAAATAAGAAAGAAACTACAGAATGCAACTAAAAAACAAACAGGCAAACAAAAAGAAAATTTACAAAACAGTCCCACAAGCCAATAAAACACATGCCATTTTAATTAGCATTTAAAGTTACATACATTTTTTAAATAATTAGGCATCATTTTGGCCTATCAGATTCATAGAAATTTTTAAAATAATACTCAGTGTTATCACAGAACGGGGTTAGTGATCTCAGAAGTGGGTTCCTTATAAGAGGGTAAGTTTGAGGCACTTTCCCTGGTCTCTCACACACTCAAGCTCTCCTGCCCTTCTGCTTTCTGCTATGGGATCATCATGGGATAACACAGCAAAAAGGCCCTCACTAGATGCAGGCCTCTCCACCTTGGACTTGCCAGCCTCTGAAACTGTAGGAAATAAATCTCTGTTCTTTATAGATTATCCAGGTCCAGCTATTCTGTTACAGCAACACAAAATGAACAAAATGGTGCAGGGAAAGGGAATCCTCACACCAGTGAAAACATAAATTAGTAAATCAGGACTGGAAAAGCAGTTTGGCACTAACTGTTAGAATTCTAAAGTACAATCATTGAACAAGAAAGTCTTGCAAATCTACACAAATATGTGTATTTGCTACAACATTGTTTAATGTGACAACACAAATAAGTGGCAATCTAAATGATCATCAATACAGAACAGATTAAATAAAATTTCTGTGCAAGGGGGTACTCCAAAGCTGTTAAAAATGAGCTTGTCAGATATATAGACGCTGACGTGAAAAGATGGCTGTGATCTATTAGGAAAGGAAAGGACCAAGTTACAAAGCAGCATGTACAAATTATTCAGTCTTTAATAAGATACATAATGATCTTTATTTACACATAATAGTACAGACATTCAACAAATATATACTGAGATACAACTTACAGTTATTAATCATGTATGCACATTCATTCGACAAAAATTTATTAAAACGTTTACGTGCCAGGCACTAGAATATATTTTTTGTGTATCTGTTTATCTGTCTCTAGGTAGACTGTTCACCTGTGGTTAGAAAACACTCTAAACACTGGTTATTGCAGATGTGAGGTTGGGGTTATGGAGGGTCTTTACTCTCTACTTCACAATTTCTACATTGTTCAATCAAAGGTAATGCAAATATGTATCTTTCATATAGGTCATCATTCTCACAGAAATACTAACCAAATATATAAAAGTATAACAGCAGAAGTGTAGAGAAAGCAAAACAGTCATAATGTTTCAGTCAACACAAACCACATGTACAACAGTGGTCTCAATCTAAGATTATAATGGAGCTGAAAGATTTTTATCGTCCAATGACACGGCAGTCATTAACACAACACATTACTCATGTGTTTGTGGTGATGCTGGTATAAACTTATTGCATTACAAGTCATAAAAGTCTAGCATATGCAATTATGAATAGTACATAATACTTGACAATGATCATAAACGACTATGTTACTAGGTTAGGAATTCACAATACTATACTTTTATCACTCTTTTAGAGTGTACTCCCACTAATTTAAGAAAGAATTAGCCTCAGGCAAGTCCTTCAGGAGGCATTCCAGAAGACTGTACTCTCATCATAGGAGGTGACCGGTCTAAGCATATTATTGCCCCAAAGACATTCCAGGGGAACAAGATGTGGAGATAGAAAACAGCAATGATCTTAACCCTGTGTAGGCCTAAACTAATGTATGTATTTGTGTCTTAAACAAAAGGTCAAAAGTGAAGCAAAAAAATTTAAAAGTAGAAAAATGATATATCAAATAAGGATATAAAGAAAGAAAATATTTACATACAACTCAACATGTGTCACTGTTATTTTAAAAAGTGAAAGTTTAGAAAGTAAAACATTATAATAAACGACAGTTAATTTATTATTGAAGAAAGGATTCTATAAATATAGTGTTGACTAACACTGTTGTACTGTTTATAAAGCCCACAGTAGTGTACAGTGATGCCCTAGGACTCACATTTATTTACTATGCACCCACCAACTCACCCAGAGCAACTTCCAGTCCTGCAAACATCATTCAGGGTAAGTGCCCTATACAGGTATACGATTTTTTCTTTCAGACCAAATTTTTACTGTACCTATGTTTAGATATATTCACATACACAGATGCGTACCACTGTGTTGTAATTCCCTTCAGTACTCAGTGGAGTAACATGCTACATAGGTGTGTAGCCTAGGAGCAGCAATGGGCTCTGCCACGTAGCCTGGTGTGTAGCAGTCTCCACTATCTAGGTTTATGCAAGTGCACTGTGCGATAGTAACTCAACCATGAAACCGCCTTAGAACGTGTCTGTCATTAAGAGAATCATAACTTACACCAGCAAATGACAAAGCTTGAATAGGTACTACTTGCAATTTGTATGAGTGAAATAAAGGGCAGGAAATACATTCTCTCTCTCTTTTTTTTTTTTTTTTGGCCTGGAAAATAGTATTCTTTTTATTCTTTGTCATATACAGTTTCATAGCAGATATGTTTTTAGCAAACTTCATTTCCTTCTATGAAAATTCATGGTAAAGTAAAGGAAATACATTCTCTGTGGAAAATTTTATGGGGACTCCAGCCACTAGGAGGACAAGTAATGTGTTAAGGTTATACACAAAAAAAGAGTTATCTAGTTGCTGGATGGTTTACAGCAGTGGTTCTCAACCTTCCTAATGCCGCAACCCTTTAAAACAGTTCCTCATGTTGTGGTGACCCCCAACCATAAAATTATTTTCGTTGCTATTTAACTTTATGGTTGGGGGTCACCACCACATGAGGAACTGTATTAAAGGGTCGTGGCATTAGGAAGATTGAGAACCTCTGGTTTACAGTGTCATCATGTTGACCATTTGTGAAGTCCATATTCTCTGAGTACATTCTCTGACCTGAATTACTAATAAACCCCCTTCAACTTCTGTCAGAACAAATGGAAGATTGTGATAGGGATTTACCCATAATTTGAAAGGCTTAGAGATGACAAAAAGCTAGAAATATTCATAATTAAAAGTTGAGAAGAAAAATTGGGATGAGGAGAAATAAATTATGGAGGCCAAGCAGATAACAGAACTGAGCGAAGTGGGCCACACATAAGGTAACAGAGAGTGCTGGTGACAGAACCAGAGAATCAGAGACTCCTCTGAATGAGGGGCCACCCCTCAGTTATCACTATGCAGGAATCAAGGTCTACCATTGCCACATACTCTGATTTATATATGGAAAGCTGGAAATTGAGATTTTCATGAAAAATTTACTTTTTAATTGTTGGTAACTAATTCAAATTTTTTTTAAAAAGAGTTAAGATTGGAGAATCGAGGACCTCATATAGAAAGTTGTTTTAAATTCCCTGATGGATACAAATGCAACTGTAATACAAATGGAGATGTATCAGCAGAAGTATTAATAAATGTTATACAATTGATGTCATGGAGATATAGAGTAGAATAATGGTTACCAGAGGCTGGGAATGGCGGTAGGAGAGGGGCATAAAGTAGGGATGGTTAATGGGTACAAAATTACACTTAGAACAAAAATATTTGATGACACAATTGAGTGACTACAGTCAACAATAAGTTATTGAGTATTTTAAAGTAACTAAAGGAGTAGAACAAATATGGAAGAGAAAGGAATTCTCATATACTGTTGGTGGGAGCGCAAACTAGCATAACCTCTAGGGAAAGTCATATGCAGATACAGCAAAGAACTAAAAGTAGACCTACCATTTGACCCAGCAATCCCACTAATGGGTATTTACCCAAAGAAAAAAAGTCATCTTATCAAAAAATTGCAGCAAATTCACAAACATAAGATGTGGAAGCAATTCAAATTCCCACCAAGACATGCATGGATTAATAAAATGTGGAACAAGTATACCATGGAGTACTACTCAGCCATAAAAAAGGTGAGCTAGTAACTTTTGTAACAACCTGGATGGTACTAGAGACCATTTTTCTAAGTGAAGTACTGTGAGAATGGAAAAACAAACACCATATGTACTCACTATTAAACTGGAACTAATCAATCATCACTCATGTACACATCTGGCAGTAAAACTCAACAGAAATCAAACAGGTGGGAGAGGGCAGAAGGGGAGAGGTAAATTCACAAGAGGTACAATGTATACTATTCTGGATGATAGGCATACTTATAACTTTGACTCAAACTGCACAAAAGCAATTCAGGTAACCAAAGCATACATACCCCTGTAATATTTTGAAATGAAAATAAATAAATAAATAAAAAGAGAGGAACTGGAAGGATCCCAATACAAAAAAATGACAATTCTTTGAGGTAATGGATACCGCAATTACCCTGATTTGATTACATACTAAATGGGTGTATCAAAACACTACACATATCCTATAAATATGTACAACTACTATCTACCCATAATAACTTAAAAAATATTTAAAGAAGTATAGGCTGTATACCAGCACACCTACACCTGCCTCTCAGAAATACAGCAAAAACACTTATATAGTCCACACTATATGACTTAGGTCAAGGATACTTGCCCATCTGAACTGTATCCTCTGAATGTAATTCTATAATGGGGTTGAGAAGGGGAGGCTTGTATCTGTGGGAAGACGAGAAAGAGGTGAAAGTCAATTTACTCACAAGCTCATTTACTACAAAAATGCAGATATTCACTATAGAAATGGCCAATATACATATGGCTAGTATTCAAAGCAAGTGCCATGCTAAAAAGACCTCGGTTTAATTAAATTTGATCCGAGGCACATACAGTAAAACTTCAGTGGATACAGGTCTTAGGTTATGTCAGCTCAGCATTATACTCGGCATTTGATGTCAAAATCACAATCTGATCATGAAGCACTTAGATTTAAAAAAAGCTAAAGATAGGTTCACAAGAATGTTTCAGTAATTTTTAGCCATCTCTAGTTTCCTGCCTACTGTCAATCAATCCTTTTTACATAGCTATTACTTGCAACAGGCAATCAAAAGAGTTGACTCATAAGTAAATTTAAAGTTCAGAAACACTTATAATTCCCCCAATCCAGAATATGCAAAAAATCAAGAAATCACAGAACCAAATTCAGTATCACAAAAACCAACACAAACACAAACCCTTTTTTCATCCCAGGAAACCATGTCTGCCCTTTAGTTAGAGTCCATTTAAAGCAGCATAATAGTACTTTGCCATTCCCAAAGCATCAGAATTGCCATTTCTTATTTGAAGGGAATAATTAATTTCAAAATATGAGTTTATATTAGGAAAGGGTGAAAAACTTATTTTCATAAGACAAACTAGAAATACAGTTTAAAAAAATGCTTCCTATTTATAAAGGTTAGACATCTCTAAAGGACAAGTTCAAACTATTAAAACGTTCTTAAATATAGAAATTAGGATTTTTATTTAAAAGACTAAATGAGGGTCGGGGTCGAGAGTACATTTAAAACATGTAAGATCATCTTGGGCCTGAAGTCAAGATTTAAATCTCAGCGGCATCCTTTCCTAGCTAGGTGACCTTGGAAAAATTAACCTTTTGAGCTTCAATATCCTCAAACTGCCAAAAAAGGATCATGACAACCCTTAATTCATGGGAGTGCTGCAAGGAATGAATGAGAAAATCCTAGTGAACCACTTACCATGGTATTAGGCAAAGAAAAGCTCTCAGACTCAGCAAAGACTGCAAATGTATCATCTACAACTTCGCACACTCTTTGAGTGGTCCCCCAAATAGCTCATATGTAATTTATAACTTCCGTCTTCCATTCATTCATTCACATACAAAAAACCCATCCATTGCACATCTGCTGCGGGTTAGACAATATTCTATGCCCTGGAGATAAAGAAGTAAACAAAAAATACTAAAAAATTCAGATTGTTGGGCAGTGCCTATGGCTCAGGGAGTAGGGCGCCGGCCCCATATACCGAGGGTGGCAGGTTCAAACCCGGCCCTGGTCAAACTGCAACAAAAAAAATAGCTGGGCATTGTGGCGGGCACCTGTAGTCCCAGCTACTCAGGAGGTTGAGGCAAGAGAATCGACATCAAATGCCAAGTATAATATAAGGAGCTGGAGGTTGCTGTGAGCTGTGACACCACAGCACTCTACTGAGTGTGACAAAGTAAGACTCTGTCTCTTAAAAAAAAAAAAGCGCTGGCCCATATACCAAGGGTGGCGCATTCGAACCCGGCCCTGGCCAAACTGCAATTAAAAAAAAAAATTTTAGATTGTTAAACTATGTCAGGACTTTTTATAAATGTTCAGAGAAATCACACTAATGGATATGTTGAAAATTCACAAAAGGGCATTACATTTTGAAGACTGTACAACACATTGGGACGAGGGACCCATGGCAGGAAAGAAAGCTGGGAGGGGGTCAGAAGAAAGCAGTACTCTGAAATAAGTCCTCTGGCATTCAAACCTGCCATCGACTCAGAGCTGGGTCTGATGCTACCTGGCTCTTTTTCTTCTAGCCAAAGCCACACTTACTTGATGTTGTGCAGCTTTCTGGAGACTATCATTGGAAAGTCCACTTCAAAATATTTACTTGGAAGAAGATCTTCATCCTGGGGAAAAGCACACAACAGACCTTATAATTATTTCTTCACTCACACATTTACCAATCATCTTGTATATGGCAAGCACTAGGTACCTAAGAGCAATGAGGCATCTGAGGATTTTAAAACGGAGGACTGAAATGATCAGAAACGTATTCTTCAAATTACTTTCGTGGCATGAGGAATAGCTTTGAAGAAACCAAGAATGGATGATGGAAAAAGTAGGCCACAGCAGTCATCCAGGCAAGATCCTGAACTAATGAGTGACAGCAGAAAGAGTAGGGAGAAGGGGATGGGAGGTAGGAGGCAGGACACACACAGTAGTTTTCAAAAGACAGATTGTGATCTATCAGAGAGGGGTAGAAAGTCAACATGGTGGTATATTTTGTTTTTTTGAGACAGGGTCTCATTCTGCCACCTGGGCTAAAGTGCAATGGAACAATCTGCTCAGCGTAACCTTAAATTCCCAAGTTCAAGCGATCCTCCCAGCTCAGCTTATAGGTGTGCATATATGCTGGATTTTGATCAGCATTGTTTAAGATGAGATAGAATAAAACAGTTAACATCAGAAAGCATCACATGTATGAAGGACAAGTATTATTTTGTGATAGCTGTTTTTCCTGTGTGGAGTATGGTGGAGTGGTAAAAAACAGACACCCTGGGCTCGGTGCCTGTGGCTCAATGGGCTAAGGCGCCAGCCACCTATACCTGAACTGGCGGGTTCGAATCCAGCCCGGGCCCTCCGAACAACAATGGTGGCTGCGACCAAAAAATGGCCGGGCGCTGTGGTGGGCGCCTGTAGTCCCAGCTACTTGGGAGGCAGAGACAGGAGACTCGCTTGAGCCCAGGAATTGGAGGTTGCTGTGAGCTGTGAACCTATCCAGGGTGACAGCTTGAGGCTCTGTCTCAAAAAAAAAAAAAGACACTCTGGAGCTGAGTGGCAGGGTTCAAATCCCAGCTCCATCATTTATTTGATGTGAGGTCTTAAACAAGTCACTCAACTTACTGAATGTCTCTGCGACATATTCCTCAAGTGAAAAGTGGGGTTATGAGAACAGTTGAGGGTAATACACCAGGGGCATTCACAAGAGGGCCTGACCTTAGCAAGTACTGTGTGCCTTTATTTTTCACAGATACAAGGCACAGAAGTGAGTCCTAGCTCAGCATGAAACATTCATTTCTTCCTTTTGGCTGCAGGCAAACAAGCGTGAAAGCTGGCCACACACTGAGCCCTGCTTCCCCCTGCCTTCTTGGTGGCTAAATCCTCCCACCTCCAAGAGTGACCCACTGTTCATCCTAGTTCTCTCTCCATCACCTTCCCCACCATCCAATCAACCAACCAACCACTCAGTCCTGCGGATTGCTCTGGAACCCATCCACACCCCCTGAGCTCCATCACCTCCTGCACAGACGTCTCGCAGCCCCACACCACTGCACATGCACTACACACTGCACGTGGCCTCCAGCAGCTCTTCACCCCGCCAAGGCTCAGCAAGAAACAAGGCGCTCCGCAATCTGGCCCACACGCCAGGATTTCCTTCAGTGCTCTGTTAACATTCAAGTCCCAGAAATGCACAACTACTGTACTTATTTAAAAAGAAGAGAAGAAGGCTGGTATCCAGAACCTGGCAATGGCTTCATAGGTATAGGACAGGAGGAAGGGAAAAGACAGTTAAGGAGGATACATGACACGCTATATCTAACTTGAGCACCTGGGCAGTATGAAAACCATTGACAGAGACAGAAACAAGACAGGGAGAACAGGTGTGGAGGGTCAGTGAAGACTTTTGAGGGAGGGCTAGCAGATCCCACGTGAACAACACAGTAAGGGCAGAAGCCACAGACCATTATATCCTAGCAGGAAAGAGACCCTTTAGCTACCGCCACCCATCTAGAGAGTGGTCCTCTGTTGAAATCCAACGGGATCCAGCCTGGGTTTATATTTTTCAGGCTAGAAAAGACAGTCTCATGTCCATATCCAAGGAGATCTAGGCTCACGAATCTCAGCTGTGCACACTTAGAGTTGCAGCATGTACATACCTGCCTGTAGAGTAGATCTATGTGAAAGCTATTTCAAAATATTAAAATATATGTACAGTTAAGATGGAAATAATTTTCTAAGAAATTATACAACATTGTTTAAGAACTTTTACTGACAGGGTATGAGAAGTTAAGAGTTGTCTAAAATTCCAAAAGACAATGAAACAATTAAATCCAAGGCACGAAGGACAGGACAGTGTCCTAAAGCAGAAAAGCTAAAACAATAACAATGAAACAATTAAATCCAATGCAAGAAGGACAAGACAGTGTCCTAAAGCTTTTATGGGACTTCTCACTGTTTAAAGAATTCCCTGTGCATGAGCTCATTTGATTCTCATAAGAATTCCGAACAAGAGATCACCATGGAAAGAACGCTTCCAAAAAGCAACCTGGAGCTTGTAAGAAAAAGATGTTCTCTTTCTTGCCTTTCAGAAAGGGGCAAAATGGCTGTGCCAAGTGAGGCTTCAGCTTTTCACGCTGTGATTCTCTAAGGCCCTTTGACATTCCACTCCAAATTGCCCCCATCTCACAAGTTTGCGTGGAAGATGTCAGAGTCTGGGAACAACTGTCAGAGGACAGCTGGCAGCAGGATATCACTAAGACTCAAAAGGGACCCAACAGGGCTGACCCCTTCAGAGACAGCCAAGATCGACCCTGCTTCTTCTACATGGTTGACCCTTTGTTTGGAAACAGAATTCCTAAAACACCAAGAAACTGAGGTCCTTAAAGGTTTTCAATTGCTCTTTATTCTCTTTCTGTGACAATACTGGCTTTTCCTCAGTCCTATTCCTGCCCACTGCCTTCAACCCTTCACACAAGACAGTCTTGCGCTCCTGAGATTACACAGAACGAGCTCACACAGTGGTGGCTGCAAGAAACCCAAGACTCACAGCTAAACCTCTGCTGGTGCAACTAGGGAGCCATCACAGCTGGAAGGTACATGAGATTATAAGACCAATGGAAAAGATTTTCCCCACACTTTTACAGAAACCCCTATCACTAAAACAGAGAATGGCAAATTTTTTCTGCAAAGAGATAGAATGTAAATATTTTAGCCATTGCAGGCCAGACAGTCTCTATAGTAACTACTTAACTCTGCTGTCATAGTTGTCATAGGACAGCTAAAGTGCAACAGGCAAACAAATGGAAATGGCTCTGTTCCAATAACACTTAATTTACAAAAACAGAAGGTGGGCTAGATTTAGCTCATGGCTATAGACTGCAACTCCTGCTCTCAAAGAGCAAACAATCATTATATATATATTTTAAAGGGAACATTAGACCAATTTAAAAAAAAAACCCTTCTAGGTCGGGCACAGTGGCTCATATCTATTCTCAGCGCTCTGGGAGGCCGAGGCCGTGGATTGTTTGAGCTCAGAAGTTCATAAGCAGTTTGAGTAGGAGTGAGACCCCTTATCTATTAAAAATAGAAAAACAACTAGCTGGGCACGGTGGCACATGCCCATGGGCCCAGCTACTTGGGAGGATGAGGCAAGAGGATCTCTCTTTTTTTTTTTTTTTTTGGTTTAGCAGGCCCAGGTCAGGTTCAAACCCACCAGCCCTGGATCATGTGGGCTGGCACCCTAAACCACTGAACTACAAGCATGCAGACACAAAAGTATCTCTTGAACCCAAGACTTTAGAAGTTGCTGTGAGCTACAATGATGCCATAGCACTATCCTGAGGGTGACAGAGTGAGACTTAGTCTCCAGAACAACAAAAATCAAAAAAACTTCTAATCAATATAAAATAAACTTGCACAAAAGACTTTCAGACACTATTCAATTTTCCTTCCTCACTACTGACAATCTTTCTCTTAGAGGGGACAGTGTATTGTGCTCAGCTTCAGTGTATTGTGCTCAGCAATATAAGTCTCAAATTTATTATTATCCCACCCATTAGAGAGAAGAAAAACAAATCACAGGACCAAGTTAATTCAAAGGGCCTGAGGCCCAATGGAGAAATTTCTCTAGTGGCCTCTGTTAACACATGGCACATTCTCTTGCACTATGTCCCCCTCCAGTTCCTTTCACCACACCATGGAACACAACATTAGAAAGACGTAAGAGATGTACAGAAGAAGAGAGGTCACCAAAAAGACTCTCTTGAACAACTACAGGATCTGTGTGCAGAGGAAACAGGAAGGAATTTGGAGTTTCATGAGCTGATTCCACTGCTTGGCCCCTGTGCCAACGCCACCAGCTGTAAGATCCTGGAAAATACAACCCCTAGCAGGCCCATTTCCCCCAACTATGTAAACCCTCCTCACAGGGCTCTCTTGTTAATTCATGAGGTCATGTATGTACAAGCACTTCATAAATGCTACTGGTTGAATCTTGAAAGAAGAATGCAGAGGGAAACATAACAGACCACACTAAGGCCACTAACTTCTCTCTTCAGGAAGAAAAAGGTTGGAAGCACCTGACCAAAGACCTTCTTATCATGTCAGATGATTAGGGATAAAATAGATAAGCAGGTCTTGGTCTACCCCAGCAAGAAATCTGGGGAAATGCACATACCCATCACCACTACACAAGGGACCTGATAGAAGCACAAAGCAAAATCTGTACAAGCCTACCAATAAGAAATGGTAATCAGTGAGCACCTTGTAAAGAAAAGGTATGCAGTAAAAACCAAGCCCAGGAGTCAGAGACCAGTACTTCAGTTCTGGTTCTGCCACTACTTAGACCCACATTTCCTTCCCTCTGAGGGGTGTAATTACACCAGCACTCACACCCTAACAGGGCAGTTAAAAGATCAAATCAAAGAACAACTATAAAAGAACCTTGTATCATATCATCACCCAGCCTTGCCAATCTCCAGGTTTTACCCAAGATGCCACTGTGCCAACAAAATCATTCTCATCAAAATTACAAATGTGTTCACTTCTTGTCCCAGCAATTCTACTCATGGATTTTTCATCCTGATATATTTCCACACATACAGAGGGAAATATTAAACAAAACTTTCTATTATAACTCTGTAACAACAATTAGAAACCTAAAATATTTGTCCCTAGGGCTCTGGTGTGAAGAAACATGGTGGTCACAGGGGCATCTAGGCAAAGAGGGCAGGGCTGAGACAGCCTGTTATTGCATAATTGTTAATGTGTTATCTTTAAAATTTTAAATCAAGTGAACATCTTCAAAAAATTAAATCTAGGACTCGGTGCCCATAGCAGCCCAGGCCAGCTAAGCAACAATGACAACTGCAACAGAAAAATAGCTGGGCATTGTGGCGGGCACCTATAGTCCCAGCTACTTGGGAGGCTGAGGCAAAAGAATTGCTTAAGCCCAAGAGTTTGAGGTTGCTGTGACCTGTGAGACCACAGCACTCTACCTAAGGTGACACAGTGAGACTCTGTCTCTAAAAAAAAAAAAAAAAAAATGCTCGGCGCCTGTGGCTCAATGGGCTAAGGCGCCAGCCACGTACACCTTACACCTGAGCTGGCAGGTTCGAATCCAGCCCAGGCCCGCCAAACAACAGTGATGGCTGCAACCAAAAAATGGCCGGGCATTGTGGTGGGTGCCTGTAGTCCCAGCTACTTGGGAGGCAGAGGCAAGAGACTTGCTTGAGCCCAGGAATTGGAGGTTGCTGTGAGCTGTAATGCCGCAGCACTCTATCCAGGGTGACAGCTTGAGACTCTGTCTCAAAAAAAATAAAAAAAAATAATAATAAAAAAAGAAAGAAAAGAAAAAAGACAAATTAAAGAATCAGGGAGGGAAGAGGATAATTTTAATTTACCTTTAATTTCCAGAAGGTGGTATCCATCCCAGCCCCAAGGTTGAGAATTTGACAATGACATTCTGTTTTCCGTAGAAATGCCTTTATAAGCTGGTTGACACCATGGACTCGAGCAAAATATCCTGAGATAGAGACAGAGAAACAACCTATCATCCAGAGATGAAAGAAGTTATCTGTATAAAACCCAAACCACCAGAAGAGTAAAACTGACAACACCCGTCTTTCTTCAGTGTCAGAGCTTTACCTGTAGACTTTATGGGAGAAATAACTTAAATTGTTTCTCTTTTTAATAAGATATCTGAACCAAAGTGCATATAATCTACTTAATGCAGGAGTTAACTACCTTTAAAAAATGTCCAATAGTTTTATGTACAACCGGCAAATGTTTCATATCAAAATGTCTGATGCAAATGTCTCTCTTGGAAATGTGCTTTTCATAGCTACAGTGAAAGCCACACAGGACCCTGGTAAAACTCAAAGTTGTGAGATTATATAGAAAATACTATAACATTTGGGGCCAGGAAATTGGGAAGATGAATGTTAAAGCAAAGAAAGCCACATTGCTTATACTGTTGCTATCATCTCTACCCTAAATGGCTCAGTATCTCTATATAAAGTGGCATTGGATGGGAGTTGGAGTAGGATAAGCAAATGGTACCTAACAAAACAACTTGTTAAGCACTGGGGTGAAGGGCTAGGGAAAAAGATGGGAAATGAAGAAGAAAGGAAAACAAAGTCCGTGTGCATTCCAAAGCTCTCCTGCTCAAATTGTGTGTATGTGACTGTTAATAGGATACGACTAGTTTAAGAAAAAAATATGATAGTAGCATACAGAAACTTTGGCTGCAATTTGGCATAGAATATGTCTGTCCAAGCTACTAATGAACAATTTAGAATTGTATTTTGTATCTTTTTCATTTTTTTCTAGTAAATCATTTGTACTGTGTTTTACAGAGATATCTGTGATGGATTAGACATGGAGGGGGAGGACATCCTCACCACACACAATAGGAGAGTGAGAGGCACTATCCTATTGGACTGGACTGCAAACTAGAAGTTCAAATCCAGAGAGAGGAAGGCAGGCAAGCTGACATGCTGCCAGCAGGGGTTGGGGGTGGGTGTCCATCCCGGCCTCAGCAGCATTTGTTAGGAGCCCCGGAGGGAGTGCAAAGCAAAATACATGTTCGTGTTCTTAGGAACCATCACTTTAAAATTTCTTTGAGTTCCTTAAAGAACCCAAGTACAAGAGCCATCTTTAGGGCCAACATTCCCAGCAGAAACAAGAATTATAGTCATTTGGTCAATTTCTCCATCTGACTGAGAAGTCATGCTCTAGTCTCAAATCCTTTGACTTCCTTGATGGAAATTACTTGCAGATCCTAATTGCGTTACTAACACTAACTATCACAGAACCAAAAAAAAACCAATTCTCCAACTCCTCCCTCTCAGGTTCTACACTGCTAAGGCAGAAAAGAACTGAATTTCTCTCTTTCCTGTAAACTTGCCTGCAAAAGAGGAACCAGTAGTCCAGACAGCACATACACACCCAGAAACAACTTAGGTCTTGGGAGTTTATAAGGAGCAGACATTGGAAACTGCACTCTGAAGCCATATTTCAGACATGCTCCTGAACAAGCTGCCTGTTGGTACAAGCTTCAAAAGGGCTACTTAAATGGCCAACAGCATTCATACTGTGAGACAGGAAAGGAAAATAAATCTTTCAGAATCTTGAGAGCCAGATCTTCTAAACCTAGGCCTACGAAAGTCAGCATCTCAGAGACCTCCTTCATCTGAGAATTACCAGGTCTGACAACACTTTCCCTGTGACCTACAGTGAAGGATGTCAACAGATGTGGAAAACCCACATCCTTTAGACTTACAACCCTCAGGCTATACAGCAAGGCAGGATTCTTACAATCTCCATCCCTAGGGAAGATCAGAAAGAGACAAGAGGGGTGCAAACTCAGATACGCTCAATCTGAAATACACAAATTCCTTCATAAAGTCTCCTCACAGAAGAGCCCAATTAAATCCATAGAAATAGTACACACATCTAGATGAGCTGTAGGCAAAACTGAGCCCTCTATCAAAACAAGAGTAAATCACCGTCCTCATATCAGTTTTATAAAACAGTTTTACAACATTTATTTTAATCAGTATAAGAGCAGGAATGTGGCTGGGGGAAGTTTTATTTATCATTTTAAAATTAAAAGAAAAGTAATTCTTGACAATGAAAAGTTCACAGAAGATACATATATTTTAAGCATATGAAAATGATGATCAACCTCACCTATAAATAAGAATACAAAATAAATAAGATGGCATTTTTCATTTATCAGATTAACAAAGAACAAAAAGCTTAATGATACACCATGTTGGTGAGGATGCTAGAAATAAGCACTTTCACCTACTGTTGGAAAGGGTGCATTCTGGAACTCCCTGTAACAATGAATCTCTACAACCTCAGGCATTCTGGCCGGGGAGGTGCTGGGGAGGGAGATGGTCACTTGCCTCTGTTAATTTCAGGAGCCTTCCTCTCTTTAGTCAGTCTCACAAAGTGCTGGATATAAGGGTCATGCCAGTAGCCGATGCTTACTGCAAACCTGCAGGGATGGAAAAGGAGACAAGTGAGGAGAGATGTGCAGGTTCAGGCCAAGGTTCCAGGAACCAGGGCAAGAACCAGAGGAAAATCATCCACCTCAAAAGGCCAACATTACAAATATAAAGACTTGTCCATCCATTCATCAATATCACATTTCCCACAGTGGTCATTTCTCATTGCTCTTTTCTCATGTTGCTAACCCCTTTTTCCCAGGGCCCTAACCACCAAACAATGTCACCCAATACTTCATATAGAATACTTGCAACCATGTATTTACTCAGCAAACTCACGGGCCAGAGGTAGTCAGATAACTACTAAACAAAATGTTCTAAGCCCAGGGGAATGGAGACTCAGAAATATCTGACAAACGTCACTAAACCTTAAGTATTTCTACTGACTCTGAATTAGGTGCCAGTCATTTCACCCTTAGGAAGATGACAGTGAAGAAACCACAAATGAACAAAACAAGTATTGCTTGGAAAATGCTATCTTAATCTATTCTTCCTACCCCAGTCCACACTAAGGAGTTAAAACTTAAGTGTTTCAAGCATGGAAGCTGAAGCCCTGATTACCACTGGAAGCCTTCTAGTAACCATGAGTAGAAGCAGCTTTAGTACAACTGAGAAGTCATAAAAAAAACCTGGATCCCTAAAGCTATTAGGGATCGCTAAAGCTATTCTCAGCTGCAGTGGGCCTGTAGACTTCTCTACCTCTACATACAGGTTTTGTGGATAAGAAGTGTCTTCGCCTGCTAAGCCAATTTAAGCTGAGTTTTTGTTACTTGTAGCCTAAAACATCCTAATTGATGCCCTAAATAATAATCCCATTATCATGCTGCTTGATAGGTAAGCTGAAATTTAAGGGATGTGTGTGTGGTAGCCTTCAAGTCAGATTCTAAGCTCCCAGAATTAGACAATATAGCTTTCCTTTATGTCTACCGACAAGGCTTACTTCTGTCTTGACTATAATAGGTGCTGAATAATGTACAGACATGTCTCCCATACCTCTCTCATCCACAGACACCTATAAAGAAGCACAGTGTTCAATTACTGTATGTGCAACCCAACACTGGCATGTACAAAATATTCACTAATAGATAGGATTTCCAACACAAGCTGTTTGTCCAAAGAAGCATACCCACAGTCAAACCATGAGTTATAACCCGTGAATATAAAACCAATTAGTTTGAAAAGGTACATTTTTAAATAAAGCGAAATAGAATAAAATAGGAAATATCATGTATTGCACACAGTAAGGAGTAAGACTTTGGCAAAACTTTTGTTTCATATGTGTGCTGAGGGTCTAAGTATAATGAAAGATGTTATTTTCTCACTGATTTCAAATCATCTAGTGCCATCTAGTGGTAAAATCCAGGGCTGCAGTTGAAACAAGAATGGCAGACTAGTAACTACATAGATGAAAATGCTCATCCCAGTTTTAAGGGTTGAAAGGGGCCTTAGAAATGATGTAGCCAATCCCAACATCCACTGCAAGAATCCTTTCAACAAGACCAAGTCACTGCCTACTCTTCCTGACTACTACAGTCATTCCACTGTGTAAAAAGAAAATCAAAGTCTCAGGGCCACCCCTACCCAACTCCTTACAAAAAAGAGAAAGTAAAACCCTCAGGCACCTGTGAAGAACTGGCTCAACAGGTAATTCATTAACAAAATTCCTTACTAACCTACCATGAGCAAGGACAGACTGCAGCTAAAACCAATGCCTCTCTAATTCCACAATAATGAATTACAACTTTATTTTACAGGTAACAGAACTGGAGACATAACAGAATCAGGTATCCTTCTCTCTACCCAGGGACATTTACATAATTGTTCCTTCTTTATTTATTATTATTATTATTTTGAGACAGAGTCTCAAGCTGTCACCCTGTGTAGACTGCCATAGCATCACAGCTCACAGCAACCTCCAACTCTTGGGCTTAAGAGATTCTCTTGCCTCAGCCTCCCAAGAAGCTGGGATTACAGGTGCCTGTCACAACACCCGGTTGTATTTGTCATTGTTGCTTGGCAGGCCCGGGCTGGATTCAAACCCACCAGTTCTGATGTATGTGGCTGACACCTTAGCCGCTTGAGCTACAGGCACTGAGCCAATTGTTCCTTCTTTAATTCCCTTATTTTTATATAAAATATAAATTTCTTGCACCTCAAAAGAACATAATCACTTTGACTTACCAGCCCTGCCCCACCTTTCCCTTTTCTCTGCATGCCCTTAAAATGGTGAAGGCACCAACTTCCCCTTCAGAAAAACAAAATAGCCACGGCTTGTCTGCAGTTCATGCTTTTCCCAAGAACGTCAAAATCTCCAGGATTGAGATTTTTGCCTCATTTTCTTACATCAATAAGTGCTAAGCAACTCTGAGGAAAGCTGATCAATTTGCCTCTTTTGGGGAGCCATAACTTGTGGGACTTCATACTGCTCTCTAGGAGGGAAAAAAAAGCAGTTTCCATTCTTTTCAAGTTCAGATTGTTCAAAACTATTCAATACACTCATTTGGACCAACAACATCGGAGTATCTGCTAACTGCTTGACACTGGGGATTCCATGGTCAAAGAGAAGGAGAAGACACAGATCAATGAAAGATTATGAGGAATGATGGTACAACCAGCAAAGAAGATGAAGGTAAAAGGGGGAATGTGTCTCTGCAGAGAGGATAGCTATACTGAACCCTGGAGAGTGAGAGAATGTATAATAGCTGTCCAAAAGGCATTCCAGGCAGTCAGAGCAACAGAGAGAAATGCTCTGGGTGGAGACAAAATAGACCTGTGGCCTGGAGATCAATGAGAACCAAGAAAGCCAAGAGAACCTGGAGAGGAGGGTGGAGGGACCAGAATCAGACACCCAGGACCTGGCAGGGGTCTGTAACTGACCTCGAGAGCACATTGTCCATGTTTAGCACTGTACAGGACAAAGAGGTAGGGAGAGACAAGACATGACACAAATATATCCAATCACTAATTCCCACCAATTCTCACTTCCTAGTGCTTCTAACATTTGCCTTTTTCCATTCCATAAACTCAAGTAACTCCAGGAGCTTCCCATGCCCCTGAGAAAAAAAGGATCTCACTGTTTGGCCTTTCAGAGTGGCCAAATATAAAAAACTGAGTACACACTGTTGGGCCCTACTGAGGGGAGTGCTGAAGGGAGATGAGCACTAAGTTTCAGGATTTTAGCCATTGGTCAGAGAGTAACTCAACAAATTACAGTGTATCTATATAATGAAATACTAACCAGTCATGTAAAATGTAAGCTAGAAAAATTAGACCTGGCAAAAATATATGTAATATACATGCCTATTTGTGTATCTATGTTATATAGAGAATCACCAGGGGATTGACACCAAACTATTAATAACTATCTCTCAGATTACTTGCATTTATCTTTTCATTTATATTTTCTAAATTTTCTATACCAACCATATGACATATTTCATCACCTATAAGATGGTATCAATTGAAAGATGAACCACCAAGAAAGAAAAAACAGTGAAAACTAAATCAACTTACTCCTATTCCCTACAATTTTAATTTTGTGGTTACCGAAAAAGTTCTGAACTTATTTAAACTGATTATCTTATCTGCCTCTTACAAACATAAAAAAGAAAAGACATAGCAAGCCTTCACCTCTATACACAAATTTAGAAAATTAGTGGGTCATGGTGATATATGCACCTTAAGGTCCTAGCCAATGGGAGGCAGAGATGGGAGGATAGCTTGAGCCTGGTAACTTGAGGCTATAATGAGGTAGGACCGCACCACTGTACGCCAGCCTGGGCAACAAAGTGAGACAAGGATACATTCTGAGAAATGCATCATTAAGTCACTTCATCACTGTGTGATCAGCAACTGTATTCACAGACAACTAGATGGCAGAAGTCTAGCACACATCAAGGCTGTATGAATAACCTATTGCTCCTAGGCTACAAATCTCTACATGTTTCTGTACTGAACACCATAGGCAACTGCAACTAAGTATTTGTATATCTAAGCATAAAAAAGGTAAAATCAAGAATACTGTATAAAAGATTAAAAATGGTACACTTGTGTATGGAGCCTGCAGTCCCAGAAGTTGCGCTGGGTGAGTCAGTGAGTGAGTAGTGAGTGAAGACACAAGATGCTACTGTCCACTACTGTAGACTTTATAAACACTATATACTTAGGCTACACTAAATTTATAAAACAAAACTTTTTCTTCCATAATAAATTAACCTTAGCTTACTGTGATGTTTTTACTTTATAAACTTTGAATTTTTAATCTTTTGGACTGTTTTGTAATAACATTTAGCTTAAAAAAAAAAAAGACAGGGGGTGGAGCCAAGATGTGGTCTTTCCACAGAGGCTCCCATCCAGAAAGGGAGTTAAAGGACAGAAATTTAGCAAGAAAGCCGATGGTTCATATCTGAACTATAAGAGAAGGTCGAAGAATGCACAACAACCCTGTAAGGCAACCTGTGACCCCAAGGGCACAAACAAAGGTACAGAATCCATCGCCAAGTGGACGGAAGTCCCCTCCCCCATGAGAATGGCTCGCAGTATACTCCATAGCTCCATACAAACAAGCGAGCAGAGTTCAAACGTCCTCCCATTTTACCCCATGGGAGAGACCTTCTAAAAACCAGATCTCCGTCCCCTATTAGGGTGCCATGGCACTCTCCTGCCAGGCATAAAACTGTATAAAACTGCTTATACTCTACCTGCAATTTTGAACTCCTGGCACTCCCCTCCACTCTCACCCCAAGGCCTAGAAGCCTGTCCCCCATGGAGTCCAGATTCTTGGGCATTTTCTCAAGGGGTGTAGACGGGGCATGGACTGTTGCTGATCTGTGCTGACTTTCTGCCTCGGGAGTAAGGAGAAGATAATCAGCTGAGGGAGAGGCAGGACCCCGAGGCACCAGCAATGGCAGGAACGATGACGGGAACAGTGACAGTGGGGCTCACACCCCTGGGGATATTTTGAGGGAACACTCCCAGTCTCTTTGAGCAACCCGGGGAGGCCGAGCAGCTTCTCTGGTGGCGGCCACTGGTGGAACAGATCTGGGACAGAACACAAGCTCCTGGAGTAAGGGGGTATGCCTGAGGCGGAACCAGCCTGGGCGGAGCACAGGGATTAGAATACGCACGCAGAGACAGCAGACTCCCAGGGCGGTGCTAACCCAGAGGACTGCTTCACTGAGTTTCAGACACACCCGGCCCCCAGGGTATCAAAGCTGAGAGAAAGGGGGGGAAATAGCCGGGACAGAAAAAAATTCTGTGAAGTTATGTTCTGTCAACAATATCAATCAGAGAAGGGCTGGAACTGAGTGAATCACCCCAGCCCCTATCAAGCACCCAAGGTTGTCAGGCCTCACCTCCCCCAGACAGACAGTGACAGAGTGGCTGCCTGGCTGAGGAGACTCAGATCTCCCTGTGACTCAGGCAGGTGCAAACCCCTGGAGCATCTGCTCATAGGAGAGAACTGAATCACAGCTCTGCGGGATTACCAGTGACTGGGGGTGACAGAGGTGCAAGGTGGGGAAGGAGGCATCAACCTTCCCAAACTAATTTATTTGCTGCAGGGGTCCTTCTGATCTCACAGAGCACAGGAAGGAGTTATACTAGAGTTGCCAGCAGACCCCTGCTATCTAGTTGCTGGAGACCTTTTGAACTCTCCCACCTGAGGCCAGTGCTGACTGGAACAACTGATTTGGACCTCTTCAACTGGGCCAATCACCCGAGGACTATCCAAAGTGGTACCCTGGGTGTGTGGTAGTGGGAAGATTTGATTTTCCTTTTCCAACTGTTGCCTGTGAGGGGCGGGGTGACTTAACTGCTGGTGTTTCGCCACAGCTCAGACTTCAACCCAGAGTAATTGATTCTCTAGGGTAAGACAGTGACCAGCTGAAAACAAGACAGAGCCACTTAACCCCACCACACCAAGAAGGTCCCCAGTTTCTCAGGCAGTAGCAATGTACAGGTCCTTGGCAAAACTCTACAGGGAAAGGTACAGACGTCAGTCCCAGCTTTCATGCAAAGGACTGGCCAATCACTACTCCTAGAACCCCCAACCCAACCTACCCTTATCTGCTCAACTTTCCAAATGGTGCAAAATAATCATGAGGCGGAATCAGCGGAAAAGCTCTGGCAACATGAACAACCAAAGCAGATCAACTCCCCCAAGGAGCAATTCGGCAGACACAACTGAAGATATTATGCATAAACAGATGGCTGAGATGACAGAAACTGAATTCAGAATTTGGATTGCAAATAACATCAATAAAATAGAGGAAAAGTTGGATTTAGAAATTCAGGGAGCATTTCAAAAATTGTCTCAAGAAGTCAAGGACATTCAAAGGCAAAATGACCAAAGATTTTGACACATTGAGACAAGAATCTGCAGCCCTCAAAGATCTGAGAAATACAGTAGAATCCCTTAGTAACAGAATGGACCAAGCAGAAGAAAGGATTTCTGATGGTGAAGACAAAGCTTTCGAACAAAGCTTTGAAATGTTTGAAGACAAACATTCGAAGAGGAAGAGAAATGGAGGGCAAAAACGGATCATTCTCTCAGAGAGCTCTGGGATAATTCGAAGAAAACCAATAATCGCCTTACAGGGATCCCCGAAAGCGACGAAGTGGCCCCACAAGGCACAGAGTCTCTTCTTCATGAGATTATGAAAGAGAACTTTCCAGACATGACAATAGATTCTGAAATTCAGACAGCAGACAGTTTCAGAACCCCAGCACAACTCAACCCGAATAAGACATCCCCCAGGCATATCATAATTAACTTCACTAAAGTTAATATGAAGGAGAAAATTCTGAAAGCAGCCAGACAGAAGAAAACCATAACCTACAAGGGGAAGAATATTAGAATAACTGCAGATCTCTCGGCTCAAACCTTTCATGATAGAAGAGGGTGGTCATCAACTTTTAATCTCCTAAAACAAAATAACTTTCAACCCAGGATCCTGTATCCAGCTGAACTGAGTTTCATTTATGATGGAGAAATTAAATATTTTAATGACATCCACATGTTGAAGAAATTTGCCATAACTAAACCACCTCTCCAGGATATTCTCAGACCTATCCTCCATAATGACCAGCATAATCCTCCACCACAAAAGTAAACTCACTCAGAAACTTTTGAAAAAATTCCAACCTCCACAGTGGCAAAAGGATTAAAAATGTCCACTGGACTTTCGAAAGGCTTATTAATATTCTCAATTAATGTGAATTAATTTAATGTGAATGGTTTAAATTGTCCTCTAAAGAGGCACAGGCTGGTTGACTGGATACAAAAACTCAGGCTAGACATCTGCTGCATACAAGAATCTCACCTTACCTTAAAAGATAAATTTAGACTCAAGGTGAAGGGATGGTCATCTATATTCCAGGCAAATGGAGAGCAGAAAAAAAGCAGGTGTTGCAATCTTATTTGCAGATAAAATAGGCTTTAAACCAACCTAAGTAAGGAAGGATAAGGATGGACACTTCGTATTTGTTAAAGGTAATACTCAATATGATGAGACTTTAATTATTGATATTTATGCACCCAACCAGAATGCACCTCAATTTATAAGAAAAACTCTAACAGACAAGAGCAACTTGATTTCCTCCAGCTCCATAGTAGTTGGAGATTTTAATACTCCTTTAGCAATATTGGCTAGATCCTACAATAAAAAGCAAAGAAATTTTAGATTTAAACTTAGCCATTCAACATCTGGATTTAACAGACATCTACAGAACATTTCATCCTAATAAAACTGAATATATATTCTTCTCATCAGCCCATGGACCATACTCCAAAATCGATCACATCTTAGGTCACAAGTTTAACCTCAGGAAATTTAAAAGAATAGAAATTATTCCTTGCATCAACTCAGACCATCATGGAATAAAAGTTGAACTTAATAACAGGACTCTGCATACTCATACAAAAACGTGGAAGTTAAATAACCTTATGCTGAATGGGTGGGTCATAGACAAGATTAAGAAGGAAATTACCAAATTTTTAGAACAAAACGACAATGAAGACACGAATTATCAGAACCTCTGGGATACTGCAAAGGCAGTCCTAGAGGGAAATTTATAGCACTGCAAGCCTTCCAATCAAGAGAACTGAAAGAAAAAAAAAACAGAGAACTGAAAGAGAGGAAGTTAACAACTTAACGGGACACCTCAAGCAAATGGAAAAGGAAGAACATTCCAAACCCAAACCTAGCAGAAGAAAAGAAATAACCAAAATCAGAGCAGAATTAAATGAAATTGAAAGCAAAAGAATTATACAACAGATCAATAAATCAAAAAGTTGGTTATTTGAAAAGGTCAATAAAATAGATAAACCTTTGGCTAACCTAATCAAGAAAAAAAGAGTAAAATCTCTAATTTCATCAATCAGAAATGGTAAAGAGGAAATAACAGACTCCTCAGAAATTCAAAAAATCTTTAACGAATATTACAAGAAACTTTATTCTCAGAAATAGGAAAATCTGAAGGAAACTGACCAATACTTGGAAGCACGCCACCTTCCTAGACTTAGCCAGAATGAAGTGGAAATGTTGAACAGGCCTATATCCAGTTCCGAAATATCATCAACTATACAAAATCTCCCTAAAAAGAAAAGTCCAGGACCAGATGGCTTCACGTCAGAATTCTACCAAACCTTTAAAGAGGAACTAGTACCTATATTACTCAACCTTTTCCAAAACATAGAAAAAGAAGGAATACTACCCAACACATTCTATGAAGCAAACATCACCTCGATCCCTAAACCAGGAAAAGACCTAACAAGAAAAGAAAATTATAGACCAATATCACTAATGAATATTGATGCAAAAATATTCAATAAGATCCTAACAAACAGAATCCAACAACACATCAAATTATACACCATGACCAAGTGGGCTTTATCCCACGGTCTCAAGGCTGGTTCAACACATGTAAATCTATAAATGTAATTCAGCACATAAACAAATTAAAAAAGAAAGACCATACGATTCTCTCAATTGATGCAGAAAAAGCTTTTGATAATATCCAGCATCCCTTCCTGATCAGAACACTTAAGAAAATTGGTATAGAAGGGACATTTCTTAAACTGATAGAGCCATCTATAGCAAACCCACAGCCAACATCATACTGAATGGAGTTAAATTGAAATCATTTCCACTTAGATCAGGAACCAGGCAAGGATGCAGATTGTCTCCATTGCTCCTTAACATCGTAATGGAAGTTTTAGCCATCGCAATTAGGGAAGAAAAGGAGATCAAGGGTATCCACACAGGGTCAGAAAAGATCAAGCTTTCGCTCTTCGCAGGTGATATGAGTGTATATCTGGAAAACACAAGGGATTCTACTACAAAACTTTTAGAAGTGATCAAGGAATACAGCAGTGTCTCAGACTACAAAATCAACACTCATAAATCTGTATATATATCAACAATAGCCAAGCC
>CAUYRH010077250.1:0-31708 GCA_963574655.1 Perodicticus potto
GTATACCATGGAATATTACGCAGCCTTAAAGAAAGATGGAGACTTTACCTCTTTCATGTTTACATGGATGGAGCTGGAACATATTCTTCTTAGCAAAGTATCTCAAGAATGGAAGAAAAAGTATCCAATGTACTCATCCCTACTATGAAGCTAATTTGAAGGTTTCATATGAAGGCTATTACCCAACTATAGAACAAGAATATGGGGAAAGGGACAAAAGAGGGGAAGGGAGGGGGGAGGTTTGGGTGTAGGGAGGGTAATTGGTGGGGCCACACCTATGGTGCATCTTAGAAGGGTACAGGTGAAACTTACTAAATGCAGATTACAAACATCTTTCTACAATAACTAAGAAAATGCCATGAAGGCTATGTTAAACAGTTTGATGAAAACATTTCAGATTGTATATGAAACCAGCACATTGTACCCCTTGATTGCACTAATGTACCCAGCTAAGATTTAATAATAAGATAAAATCAAAAAAAAAAAATCTAAATCCAGACATAGATGAATAGAGAGGAACAAAAACAAGAAAACAAACAAAAAAATACACTATCATTAACATATTTAATGGTTTAAGACTTTAGCTTTGATAATTGTTTATGATAAGAAATATATTAGTGATATTTACTTTTATTACTCTGATTTAACATCCTAACAGAGGATCTAGTCTCTGAAATAAGGAATGAAAATATACCAATGACATACGCATTGGAAAGAAAGAACAAAACCAATTTGAGAATAACATGATTTTTGTGCAGAAAATCCAAATATTCCCAAAGAAAAAAGAGCCACCGTAACCAATAAGTGAATTTCACATGGTTGTCATACATCACCAATATACAGAAAGTGAGTTGGCACATTACTTCTTTTTGTATGGCCTACAAGTTAATTTATTTTATACTTTGAAAAGAAAATCATAAAAATAATTATATTTGACACAGAAATTAGATGAACATTAAATTTTTTCCTTAATACATAAAGTTTTATTAAAACACATTCATCCTCACACATTCATACATAGTGTATGGATGTAGTGGTCACAGAGAGTCATTAAAACAGAGACTACATGGTCTACCAAGTTCCTCTATTATATATTATTAATGAAAAATTGGAAATTGAAAGGCCAAAAACAATGTTATTTACAATAGTTATGAACAAAAGATTCAATGCTGGTGAGATTCCTCATCTCTAAAAAGCAATAGACTCTATGAAATTCCAATTGAAATCTTAGGAAGATATCATTTTAGAAGCAAAGCAGTTCCATTTCAAGATAGCCAACTAGATGCAGGTAGTTTGAGCCTATCTAACTGTGTTTACCCCCACATTAATCTAAAACAAAACATAAAATAAAATAATCAAAAGGAAAGGAAAAAATACAATCTCTAGTTATAGGATAACGACTCTATGTTCACAGATCCCCAGACTAATACAGAGAGCAGCCTCCTGTTTGCATAAAGGCATTGCTCAAACTTGTGTGAAGTCCCACATGCGTTTGTGTTCTGAACAGTTACAGCCGGTGCCGTTTAGAAAGATCAGCTCCCAGAGGTGTCTATCCTGCCCTGGGGCTACTGCTGCCAGACGGCCAAGGAGGGAGCAGGGAGACTGATATGCAAAGTTTAGAAAAACTACTTGAGGGAAAAATTGAGGAAAATTCCCCTGGTTTGCCTAGAGGTTTAGACACCCACGTACAGGGATTCAGAGAACTCCTAGGAGACACATTACAAGACGAACTTAATCAAGGAGTACAGTCATCAGTCTATCTAAAGTCCAGGTGAAGGAAAAGCAAAAGCAGCAAGGAAAAATGTGTCTAATTGCCCATAAATAAAATCCCATGAAACTAAAGGAAGACTTTTCTGTAGAAACATTATAAACCCGAAAAGATTGAAATCTTACTTTTGTCTTTTTAAAGAAAAAAAAACAAACAAACTGCCAGTCAAGAATTTTTAGTTTTACTAAACTAAGCTTCATAAATTAAAGAAAAATGAAGTAATTCATAGATGAGCAAACACTAAGGAAATTGATCATCACCAGGTCTGCTCTATAAGAAATGCTAAACATGGAAGTTAAAGGATAATACTCATCACCATAAAAACACACAAAATTATAAAATCTACAGATCCTATAAAGCAATTATACAATTGAGGCTGCAGAGCAACTAGGTAACAATTAACATTATAAACAAAACCTCTCTATATTAACTCTGACCATAAATGGATTAAATTGCTCCACTTAAATAGATATAATAGTGCAATGGATTCAAAACATCCAAAACCTACGATGCCTATAAGCAACTCACCTCACAGGTAAAGATATTTATAACTTCAAAGTAAAGGGGTGGGAAAAGATATTCCAAGCAAACAAAAAAGAAAAGCAAGCAGGTACAGCTATTTTTATATCAAATAAAACAGACCTTTAACAACAGAAAAAAAAAAAAAAAGGCAAAGATATCATTATATAATGGTAAAGGAATAAATTCAACAAGAAGTTGTAAAAGTCCTAAATGTATAGGCATGCAACACCAAAGCACTCATATTCATAAAACAAATACCCCTAGGTAAAATACAATAATAGTGGGGGAATTCAACACCCCTCTGACAGTAGAGGAGTTGAAAATGTTTCTACCTATAAAGGTAGAAAATTAACAAAGAAACTCAGGACTTTTACTGAATTGTAAACTAAACTGACCTAATAGATACTAACAGAACTTTCTGCTTAACGACCACAGAATTTACATTCTTCTCATCTGCACATGGAAAATTATTCGAAAAAGATCATATGCTTGACCACAGGATCCTAATAATTCAAAAAATTTGAAAATAGGTCAAGTGTCTTTGGTTATAGAGAACACATCTATAAATCAAAATCTAGATGAACTCTCAAAATTATACAAATATACATGAAAATCAAACAACCTGCCTGAAAGTTCTTCAAATAAACAAAAGGCATATTTTTAAAAATTTTTGTTTGAAAAAAATAAAAATAGAGACATAACATAACAAAACCTCTAGTATACATTAAAAGCAATGCTAAGAGGGAATTTAATAGTATTAAATTCCTACATCAAAAAGATGAAAAGATCATGACTCCCAGAATTAGGAAGAACAATCCTAAAATTCATAATAGTTAAAGCAATCCTAGGCAAAAAGAGCAAAGCTGGAAATATCACATTATTTGACTTCAAATTCTACTGCAAAGCTATGGTTTTCAAAATAACATGATACTTCTATAAATACAGCCTATAGATGGGGAAGGACAGAGAACCCAGAAATAAAAACAATATCCTTGTAGCCAATGGATCTTCAGCAACGTTGACAAAAATATGCACTGGGGAAAGGACACCCTGTTCAATGAATGGTGCGAGGAATGTTGGATTGTCACAGGAATAAAACTGGATCTCTATAACTCACCATATACAAAAAATAAACTGAAGATACATTAGAAACTTAAACATAAGATGTGAAACTACAACAATCCTAGAATAAAACTCAGAAAAAACTCTTCTGGATAATTGCATGCAGAAGGAATTTTTTGACTAAGTCCTTAAAAGTAAACACAAGAGCAAAAATAGAGAAATGAGAATTAATTAAATTAAAAACTGTTTGCACAGCAAAAGAAATAATCAATGGAGCTAAAAAGCAAACTACAGAATGAGAGAAAATATTTGAAAAGTATGCATACAACAAAGGACTGGTAATACAAAGTCCACAAGGAACTCTACTCGAAAATAGACCCATTCAGAATGGACACATGAAATAAGTATTTTCAGCCATTTTTAAAATAGTTTTAATAAAATTCTCAATGTACATTCCCAATTTGAGGATTAATGCCATCATTTTTTTTTTTCTGGGACTAATGGTACCCATAGGAATACCACTTCTCTCCTCCAACATCCAGAACAAAGCTGGATCTTCTGTCAGCACATGGTACCATTATACATCCAAGGACTTTAAAGTCTTAGTGTTAATTCATTTATCATAGGTTTATGGTTGTCCAAGGGTTAGTATGAATTTTATCATCTTAGCAATTACTATTTAATGGTAGTGACCAACTACTATTTGTAATTGTAGTGTCACCAAAGAATGAGTAATGTTTTAATGCAGTTGTGCTTAGTGTAAACTATAGGATGTTAGTAATTAAGGCAAATTTTACTCTGAGAGTCACTATTTAACAGTAAATCTAGAAAATATTCATCTAAAGTAATGTTAACCATTGAAATATTATGACTTTTATATATAATCCATGAAAATATTGTTTTCCCAGACATTTCCTCCGTAGGTGGAAGGACTATGTCCTTGAAAATATTGAAAGAAGCTGACAAGTGAGTAAGTGGAAGCATATTTTAAAAATACAACAAAACGACTTTACTGTGTAATACTGAGTTGAAAAATTGAAGTGATTATTGTCTCTGAGAGCTAAAATTCAGATGATTTGCAGTATCCCATAAATGTATGATACTGTTGGTTCTATTTATAAAATGTGCTATTTACCTCACTTTTTTATGATATTTATATCTCCTTATGGCTATACTTTTATAAAGCAATTTTTATGAAAGCTATGAAAAGGTCTTTAACTTTTTTTCAATCATAAACTTTTTAAAGCACATACAACATTCAGTCTTATAGAAAATTCCACAAGGAAAAGTGCACATTTTTTCCTATTTGATGTTACTATTAATTCCCAAGGAAAGTAATTTCCCATTCATACTTAAAAAAATCTAATTCAATTTTATATTTAAGAGCATTTAATGTTACACATACATATTGATTTTAGAAATAAAATAGTGTGACATAAATGATTTTCTGTATAAAGAGATAGTCATTTTCAGTATAATTTCAGTTCTGATTTTTTCTTGAGTTCTCTTGAAATTCAACATTGCATCTAAAAGAAATTAAAAGGCAAAAATTATATAATCAGCATTATGTATTTTTTTTACTTCTCACAGGATTTTATACAGCACAATTCTTTGTTTTATTTGGATACAAAAGGGGAAAATCCCCCTCTCAACTCTTTTTACCAATATTTTATTGAAAATAAAAACTATAGAAATAGAAATGATCTTTCTAACAACTACTTGCCCTCATACAAAACAACAACAAAAGGGAAATTTGACTAAGTACTTACAAGAATTCAAGTAGACCCTTCTCCTGTGGGGCGTTTATTATAATAAGTGCCTGCTGAAAATCAATTCCCCTGAAAAAAGAAAAGCCTGCTTAAAAAATTAAGAATAAAACCAAACAAAAATTAAAACAATCTGGAAAAAACATATGCTGAAGATTTTCTTCTAATCCAGTCTCAGTAGAGAAAATGCATCATACCTCTTAGGAAAAAAAAGAAGATCCAAGCTGTACTTTGCAAATATCTTATTATTCTCACCTATTATTCTCACCCTACAAGCAAAAACAAAGGTTGTTTTATCCTATTAACAAATAAGAGTTACACAAAGAAATGCAGAAAAACTAGGACTATTTGTCTTTGCATAGAAAAGACCTTAATTGAAAAGAAAATGCTTTGTCAATTTAAAAATGGCAATAGCATTTACTTTCACTTTAACAAATGTTAAGTCATATATAGTTGTCCTGAGACACCTTCAAGCTCAAGTATATGTATATGATATGTATATTATATATAATAATGCAGTTATATATATATATATGAAGAACAGATGTAACATATATATTATATAATACATATATTTATAATGTATACATATATAATACATTTATTTATAACATATACATATAGAATATATATATTTATGTTCTTTTTTAAGTTATAAAGTGAAAATAATTAAATTATTTGATAATTAAGTAAAAGAGTTTAAAAGAATGCAGCTACCAAAATATTTTTTATATCTGATACATTAATTTTGAAGACATCATCTTCTAAGAACATTTAATGTTACATATACATATTGATTTTAGAAATAAAATAATGTGACATAAATGGTTTCCTATACAAAGTGTTTTTTTATTGATAATTTTAATTCTGTTTTTTTCTTGAGTTTCATAATTATTAATCTGAGAGTTTTTGAAATTTTTTAAAATAATTAACATTATTAGCTTTCTAAATAATTAGTTATTTATGAAAACTATCCTTAGACATTAAGCTACTACAGGATTTATGACTATTTGGGGGGTGATTATGCTGGGGACTCACCCACTGATTTTGTGAGGACTTTTTTTGCTTATCTGTGCTCAGATATTACCAAAAATATACTCAGACCTTTTTATTTCCTAATCAACTTTTCTTAATGTTTGTGTATTTAATGTGTAACCCATGACAACTCTTATTCTTAGAATGTGCAACAGAGGAGTAAAAACAGGTTGGGCTCTCCTGAAAAGGATTTAAAGAAACGGCTGTGTCATTTCTCAGAGAATAAGGACATGACCTAAAGGCCACCCTCATGGCTCCCACCGTGATAACAATCTGTGGGACATAGCCTCTGCTGAGAATGGATTTTCCACTAATTATTACAGACATCAAACATTAAAGAATTCAAGTTTTCTGTTTGGGGGCAAGCTAATTAGGATTTTTAAAAATATATTCACAAGAAAACTGACACATGGACATTGGTAATATTTTAAAAATAATAAAACTACAATATCAAACTGAAGATAACAACACATTGCCCAAAGTAGTTCTAAATAGTCTCCTTTTTTATCCGTGAAGTTTATATTAGCTTATCGAATGCTCTGAAAATATGTTTTGGAAGTGTCCAAATTGGCTCGAGAATTCATGTAATACAACATAATCATCTCAGTGGAAAATGTAATTATTTGAACCCAAGTTTACAAATTTCCTTTCCTGTTTGCATTATATTCCAGTTCTAGCCACAGTTCCTTAGAGCTTTAGTGACTTCTACTCTTGCTTCAAAATCAAAGAAAAAACTCAAAATTTTGAATAACTATAAATAACGACAAAGTTTTATTTCAAACAAACAGCCAAAAAGAGAGCTCTGGAGGCCAATTATAAGATATTTTCTTCACAGGAAGGTATACAAATAGAAACTTTAGGTAACTACCATTAGATTATAAACAAGGTGGGAAAAAGTATTTCAATAACATATAAAAAGTGCTGCTGATCTTACTTCAATTTGGGGGTTATTCTTTCTCGAGAAATGCCCTCCATTCCATAAAACTTATCCAAAAATTGCCTATTTACTTTTCTTGAAATGTACAATTTCCCCAGGAAGAAAGTTGTAAATATTATCATGCAACATAATATTTCAGATTAGACTGGGAACAATTTTTTGTGTTTACCTATTTGCAACTCTGTAAACTGAGATCCACAAAGTGGCAGGAAGCTGTGAAAAACCATAGTCATCTAAATTCTAATTAAAATTTTCTCTCTGTGTACATATCCCACTCTCTATGAATAGCCCTGGAACACTATTAGAAGAAAAAGCATTCAAGAGCTTTTTATGGGGATCCTGGCATTTTTGGCAGTACGTGCAAACACAAAACCTTCCACAATGAAAAAACATACATTGCAGTGTCATAACTCTTTAAATATTTCTGAAAAACCATAATTTAAGAAACCCTTTGCATTTTTCATAAAATTCATGCCTCTGGGTATGTTGGGCTCAAATAGTACAAACAACTTTATGATCATTTTGAAAATGATTTATAGTGCCCTTTAAAAATATTCCAATTTCAAGTTGTAAGGAATAAGGTCATTCTTGAAATAACTGCAAATAAATGTTTCTATTTATGCATTTGCTTGTAGGTTAAAATATTTATTTTGTTTTTCTAATTTAAATCTATTTGGTTGATCTTCTTACCCAGAGTTGTAGCATTCTATCTAAGCATATTTAGAAGTCAATTTTCTTTTCTAGAATGGCACAAAAAAATTTTGGGAGAACAACCTTTTTTATTCCATGATACTGGTTACTGATTTCTCCATTGATAAGTGAATAATATGTTGGAAGATGAGTGGCTCAGTCCTCTCAGTGCAATATATTTTTTCCTTGGCCATGGTGATACGGGGTGGGTGTACCCCGCTTGGTCAGGGCCAGCCGCCCTGGACCACCTGCCAAGCCTTCTTCATCTCCATTGGGGCTCTTGGTGCAGCTGTGGAGGGGAGGTGAGATCTGGAGAACCAAGTGCTGCAGAGAAGGCAAGCGTGGCGCAATCCTGGGGTTCCCTAGGTAGTTGTGGGAGACCATGTGGCACAGCCTGCAGTGCTGCCGGTGCCAACCCCAGAACCACCCTTGCTTGGACCTAGAAAGCCCTCCTCTGGCTGCCTACTCTGCTGTGAGCATTTCACCAGCCCAAGTGTGATACAGGGCTCCCCCATTTAGGGCTAAACAGAGACCCCTCATTTCCTAGGCCTGGACGATTTCATGAAGGGACTGTATCAATTCATTAATGCATTCATTTAACAATGCATTCATTCAACTTACCCCTGCAGAAGAGACTATATCCAGTCATCTGTCACCAAGTCCTGGCCAAACGTAACCACAGAGGATTCATGGGACTATGTATACCCCTAGACAAAAGACCCAGGCAGAGAGGTGGGAGATTTTTTTCCGACGTGGGTTTTTCCCTCAGTTAGAAGCTCTGGTGATTTTCTATATTCTTGTCTGTAAAATAAATCCTGTCTTACCACTTATCTGTGGTCCATGGATTCATTTTTTGAATCCCAAGACCAAGGACCTACTGAAGAAGAAATTCCAGTAATAATGGCAAACAGTGTAATGCAATAGGGCGATCAACCTCTGCTTCATTTTTATCTTTTGTGTATCTCTATGTAGATTCTACATCTGTGATTCTAATAAAGAAAAATATGCTCTGAAAAAAAAACAACTGAGCTTACTGGGCCGCAGCCCTTTAAACACAGCAATGATATATTTAGTTGAGAGTAAGTTTTGCGACTGTCAAGAGCACCTGGTCTTTCATGCAGCTCAGTGCCCCTCCCTTTTTAGACAAAAATAAGCCCCTCTCTTCATGTTTCCTTTTAGAAGAGATAGATCCACTGAGAGGAGAGGCCAAACTCCATTTCTCATAAAAGTTTTTATTTTGAATTTCATTCTCTTCTTGTCCTGATCATGCACAATGGCATGCTTGCTGAGACATTAAATTTCATTGCAAATGTTGTGCCACACTCAGCACGTTCGCACACAGAAGGGCCCCTTTCCTGGTGAGGGGAGAGGGATGTGCTTTGGAAAGTAGACACAGCGACGTAGGTTCTTCTGCAGCCTCCTGTGGCACATGGACACACATGCCTTTGGGGGGCGTGAGTTCTCATATGTTGCTTCAGATAATCCTTGAATTTAAATGTTTCTGACATGCTTTACATGTTACTTCCTCTTTATGGGTTTCTCTCAGGTGTATCAGAAGTCCATATTTTTTCCATAGTAGAACATCCTTTTGACAAATACAGCCCTTACGGGTCTTGCTGTGTTGTTTTAGCTGCTGAGTGAGGCAAAGTACTTCTCACATCCTTCCTGGGTAGACCTGAAAAGACATTCATTGATATGATGGTACTGATGGATTTTAAGCTGCTGATGTTCTTCTTAACCACCTTCAAAATTGCATATGTATTGTTTTGGTCGATTTTCATGTTTGTGTTCATAATGTTTTCTTCAAGTTTGATTTTGTGGTGAACTCTTGGTCACAACCAATAGCTGTAGCAATGGATGGCTTTTCTCCAGTATGAGTCAGGCTGTGGTCACTACGATGTTAGTGTCTGAAGAAGGCTTTGCCACACCTTCATAGTCACAAACAAATGGTCTGCCCTCATCCCCCCATCCCCCCCATCCCCCGCTTGCCCAGGGGCACGTCCAGCTTCCAGGCTTGTTGCAAAGTTCTCACTGGGCCAGCTGGCGATATCCATCGGTGGACGAGGCTTGCTGTTGGGATCTGTTCTGTGATGGGCGGGACTTCTGACTAAGGTTATAATTGGAAGAAATTTGTGGTCTGGTAGGGTCACCTGATTTGGCTCAGTGTAGGAGAAATATGGCTTTTGGGACAAGGTCACTTGTGGAAACTGACTGGGCTAAGTGACTGAAGAGGCCTCGGATCACTACCAAGATCTACGTATACAGCCTGCTGCTAACTCCCACCTCTTTTCTTTGATCCTAGCTGTTCCCAAGTGGTTTAGACATGACAATACCCCAAATATTTTACAAAAGGCAAGAAGTGATCCTATAGGAAAATGCCCCAAATAACTGTTCTTTTCTTCACTAGAGAAGCTATAGGCAGACGATATCCTTCTCAAGAGTGCACTTGGCTTGGGGAGGGTTGATGTGGACAAGCAAATTTTTGTTTTTATTTATTTTTTGTTTCATTTTGTTTTTAGACAGTCTCACTTGGTCACCCCAGGTAGAGTGCCTTGATGTCATAGCTCACAGCAACCTCAAATTCTTGGGCTCAAGAATTTGCCTTAGCCTCCCAAGTAGCTGGAACTACAAGCATGAGAACCCACACTTGATAGTTTTTCTATTTTAGTGCAGAAGGGATCTCACCCTAGCTCATGCTGGTCTCTAACTCCTGAGCTCAAGTGATTCACTCTCCACTTCCTCCCAGAGTGCTAGGATTATAGGCATGAACCACTGTGCCTACTCTGTTTTTCCTTTTTTTAAATGTGTTTTTTGTCAATTTTTGTGCTGTGCCAGGGTACTCTAACCACTCTCCTGAGTTCTAGAATTCTCACAAAACCATTGTATCTGTTAATAACTATGAAGTCTATATTTCTGTGGCAGGACTATGTCTGGGAATTCTAAGTCCAGAATCTTGCTGCTATCACTACCCGCAAATTGTCAAAACGAGCTGAGAACTTCTGCTGCTGTTCGTCCCTAAAACTTTTCTTACTTTTAATTTACTTCATTCAACTTTGGTGTTTCTTTATGCAGCTCCTCTGCCTCAATGCCCTGTGCATCTTTCGCTTGATTTGATTTCCTATCACTCAAAAGTGACTCTTCTTCCAGATGTTACTAAAACATAAATCTATCTTAATTCTCCGTCCAACCCTGCTCTTGGCAATGGTATATGTCTCAGACCTCAAAAGTCTGGCTGTAATTTCGAGAAAGGAAATAATAATAATATGCCTTTCTTTTTCTTTCTTTCTTTTTTTTTTGTAGAGACAGAGTCTAACTTCATCACCCTTGGTAGAGTGCCGTGGCATTACACAGCTCACAGCAACCTCCAACTCCTGGGCTCAGGCGATTCTCTTGCCTCAGCCTCCTGAGTAGCTGGGACTACAGGCACCTGCCACAACGCCCGTCTATTTTTGTTCTGCAGTTCGGCCAAGGCCAGGTCTAAACCCACCATCTTTGGTATATGGGGCTGGCACCCTACTTGATGAGCCACAGGCACGGCCCTATGCCTTTCATATTTTTAATATTTACCATAGTCAATGAATAAAGAATAAGGCAGGCTAATATTTCAAAAAATTATCTCAGCAAGATTTTCTTTTGGCCTTGGGGTGTTAACTCCCTTTTTTAAAAACTGGAGACAGTTTTAGTTTCTAGTAAATTTTATTATTTTTATGTATTGATTTATGTATTTATGTAAATAGAGGATTATCATCTTAACATAAGGAAATGATGACATTCTTTCACAAATTCTATTTACTTGTTTCTCCACTTTCTATCTGTCTGTGTGTCAATATATATGATACCTACAAATAAGAAGTATGTACAGTCATAGTTGTGTTATTTTCTCTTCAAATTAGACTTAATATATTAGTTAAAATATTTTCCCTTAGTACACAGACTTTTAATAAGAAGATGACCTTTAAAATAATGGAATTTGGATCAGAGTGTAAAGTAATATTTTTAAATCAATAGTACCTTATGCTTTTCATTAACTCATTATTTTTCCTAGCTTCCTTAATAAAACAAAAATCAACAGTGGTATATTGACACCATCAAAAATAATGTAGACCATTTCACATGTAATTTAATAGTGGTATCTCCTTAAGAAAAGGAAAAAAAAACATGGTACCTAATTGCCGTTTTGGATCATTTAAAGTTCTACTTTAATCTCTTAGAATAAATACTATTTAAAATTCACATAACTATTTTACTATAATCTAAATGTCTTTTCAAAAATCTCTCTAATATTTTTACTTTCAACTTATACTAAGTAAGCAGGTTCAATATTTATAAATATTTTGAATGTCAAAATATTAACATATCTGATTTTTATTATTATTTAGAAATAAAATGAGGGAGATATATGGAATTAAAATAACTGGGAAGACTAATCATAATTTTATGAAGGTTTCCTATAATAGTGAAATGTGATCATAAAATATATTATAAAAATATCTCTTGTCCTTGGTCTATTATTTTCTTTATTATAGAATAAAAAGAAACAAAACGAAATATGTTTTCTCAAGTTCATGTGAAAATTTTAATATTTCTCCACAATTTTAAGTAAATAATATTATATATATGTCAAAAAATTAGAATTTCATGGAAAAATACTGAAAAAATATATATATATGCTCTTTTTAAAAAATAAATTTAATTTCTGGCATATCCAGAAAATGAGTTTTTGAGCTATAAAAAGGCAGAGAGGAAACTCAAATGCATATTACTAAAGAATACAATCTATAAAAGCTACGCACTGTGTAATTCCAACTATATGACCTTTGGGAAAAAGTGCAACTATGGAGACAGTAAAATGATCATTAACTGCCACAGTTAAAGGGGAGAGGTAAATGAGCTGGCAGAGCACAGAAACTACCCTGTGTGATAGTGTAATGACAAATGTATGTAATTACATATTTGTCAAAATTCATATAATGTACAACATCAAGACTAACCCCTAATGTAATACTCTCAAAATTTTCTAGGAAAGCTAATTAAAATGACAAACATCAAGACAAAATTTAATTTTTTGTGTGTGGAATTTAATAAGAGAGAAATTACTTTCTTATTTGTGAACCACAACTTCTATAGTAATAAAATCAGTATGTGAGCATGATGAAATCAATAATATTGTTATTCCTTTAACTAATTATCCTTGTGTTTTAAGCAAGATATTATTATTGCTGTTATTTTTACTGTTGTTGTTAATAGCAGGATGAGTTGAGATTTGAATAAATACAAACAACCAAACTGTTTTTTTTTTTAACTTATAAGCAAATTTGCATTATAGAATTATTTTTATTAAAGATAGATCTAAAAATTCTGGTGACCTAGATTAATGTTTTAGGTTTTCTTAAATAAATATAGAACGTGAATCAAATCTTAACAAATAAATGACATATAATACTATTATTGATACATCATATTATTTAAATGAGATTTATTGTATTTATGTCAATAATCATTTGCATGGATTAGGTTGGGGTGACTATTGAACATAAAGCCAATCTTTATTGAATTTTGTACATGTAGAATGGGAAGTAATGATTTGAAAATGTCAGATTAGAGGTGTTACTCCTCGCTCATAGGTCATCACATACACGGATAATTCCAGATGAGAAGATTAAAAAGTACTTATTTTGATATGGCTAATTTAACCTTAGTACAAATAAGAGGCAGTGTTTGGAAATGAAATTTTAAAATTATATGGATTAAAAGATATTCCTGATGTCCTTGATTACTAAATTATATTTTACTTTTGTTCTAAAGTCAATGAGAAAGCAATGATGGGTCTGGTGTAAAGAAAAGTAATGCCTTAAGTATCAAGAGTATGGATCTCACAGCAGTATTTTACCTAAATGCATAAGAGTTTAGCATTTCATGATAGTTCTTCAATAATGAGGAGATTCAGGAGAGAGGGTCAAGATGGCAGACTAGTAATAAAGAAAATATTTTATATAAAAAAATAAGCTACAGGAAAGAATTTACTCCATTAATAGAGAGACAGTATGCAGTTCCTTTATGTTGCATTCTATAACAAATCAGTTTCATTTCTCTATTAAATTAAAATGCAAAGTAAGTTTTATAGATAACCTATGTTATGCAAACTTTTTATTGAGACTTGCAAAATTATTTGATATACTTATATTTAGATAGGTTACATGCTAATAAATTCTTTTAAAAAATACTGTCAAAGATTGAGTAATGAAACCAAATCTCTTTTACATAGAGAATTAAAAAAAAAATTATTCCTAATAAATGGACTTCTTGATTTTTAATATCTGTAAACAACATTATTATTCATGATGAGTATATTACATTTAAAGAAAGCCCGGTTTTAAAACAGATTCCCAGTACAGATGAGAGAGATTTATATTATACCTCTGCTTCTTTTTATAAATAAAAAGGAAAATATCAGGTAATCAAGAAATATTATCATACCAGAGAAGACAATAAAGATCAAGGTCATGTCTACAGATGCACTCACAATGGCATGGAAATGAATTATTGGTACTGAAAAAATATTTTAGCAAAGTTTGAAATCTACTTAATATAGGTAAATTTTTCAGCTATGTATTTTTAGCTAGTAAATGCATTTAATACCTGAACTAAACTTGGCAGCACTGAAAAACAGAAAGGAAAACAGAAAAAATATATAAAGCATATTAAAAGTCAAAGATAATCTTTGTTTTCAAAGAAGGCAATTTGTATTAATATATTCAGACATCATTTCTTTTTGCTTATTCCCAAAGCTAGTTATTTCAGAACTGTTAGTAATCTTGCAAAAATCACTTAACAAATAAAATTGGTCAAATAACAATGCCAGTATACCGTTTACTTGACACACCAAAATTTATTTTTAGACTTTTAAAAATCCTTACTATTCACATTTACGTCCCACAGGCAAGTGTGTTTAAATAGAACATGGTAGAAAAATATTGTAATACAAAATTGTACATAATTATAATATTTGAGCATCTAGAGTTTTAGCATAAACTACAATAAAAATATGCAAATTTTCAACAATGAAAATTTAATAAAAGATACACCTTATTTATGCATTTTTGTTTTATGACATTCTATGGGGAAGTACACATTTTCTTTTTGATATTTTGTCTACATTAATTTGCCACAGATTGCAATTTTTTTAAAAAAGTACATAAATTAAAGTGAGTGAAATTATTTAGATTGTTACTTTTCCAACAGTATGTTTAAATACTTCTTGAAAATTGAAACACATCATTTTTTACTTGATTTGATTTAATTGTTTTATCAATTATTTTAATTATTTTCTCAATGACATTACTTCATAGAATTTTTTAATTTCCAGTTTCTTCATTTACTTAATTTTCTGACACAAATATTAACAATTACAATTATACTGACACAAAAAGCATTTTTCTACACACAAAATAAAAGTATATATTCAGTAAAAGAATCATCAATCAATTGAATGTGATTTGAAAAATACTTGAAATGGAAAAGAAAATTTTTCAAAAAGAAGAAATAAATCTCAAAAATAATACAGAGTGGAGGATATGAGTGATATGTAATGTATAAAGACGGTGGAAATATGCAGATAGTCAGAGAGAAAGATGATTATGATATGATGATTCAAATATATATTGCTTTAATTTCCCTCTTTGATGTCTTTGAACACAAACTGTTCAATCTCCAGTAACACTAAGGGCTCTTCTTCCTGATTGAAAGAGAACTCTTCGGTCATTAAAATATCTATTGGCTGGGCTGGTGGCTCATGCCTGTAATCCTACCACTCTGTGAGGCAAAGGCAAGTGGATTACCTGTGCTCAGGAGTTTAAGATCAGCCTGAGCAAAAGCGAGACCCCATCTTACTAAAAATAGGAAAACTAGTCAGCATAGTGGAGGGTACCTATAGGCCTAGCTACTCAGGAGGCTGAGGCAAAGGGATCTCATGAGCCAAAGAGTTTGAGGTTGCTGTGACCTAAGGTGCCAAAGCACTCTACCTAGGGCACACATGATACTCTATCATCTTAAAACAAACAAACAAGCAAATAAAATATATATGTGTGTGTCTATTAGCTATAGATACAAAGAGAATCACGGCTAACGAGCACCTCCAGCCTCCCTAGGTGGTCCCTGGGCAGCTATGAAAAACCTCAGTGTACATGACTGGGAATTAGCATGTCTCCATGAGGACTGATCAGCCCTCCATTTGCACAGCTCTGCCCCATAATCCCCAGATTCAACTCTTTAGTTTTTGCAGTGTCTGAGTGTGAGGCTTTGCTCCTACAATTCCAGGGCCCCACTGGGCCTAGGACTCCACCCCTGAGATTACAGAGTTGCTCCTGGGTCCCAAGACCCCAAACCTGAGCCTCTACTACTACCACTGGGTCAGCAGCAGTGCATAAACTAGAAAATGGATAGAAAATTGACAAATTCCTAGAAACATACAACATAGTGAGAGTCAGTTAGGAAGAAATACAGCTCCTGAATAGAAAGAAGAATAGCAAGTGGCAAAATTGAAGCAGTATAAAAAAGTCTTCCAAGTTAAAAAAAAAAAAAAAAAAGAAAGAAAAGAAAAAGCTCCCAAACCAAACAGATTCACAGCTGAATTCTGTCAGACATTATTTCATAATTTTCCTTCATAAAAAGGAAAATTTTCCCCCACTCATTTTATGAAGACAGTATCACCTTGATACCAAAGCTAGGAAAGGACACTACAAAAAAAAGCAAACCTTTGACTAATATCCCTGATGCATACAGATGCAAAATTCCACAATAAAATGCATGAAAACTGAATTCCATAGCTCATCAAAAAAATAATCCTCCATGACCAAGTGGGTTTCATCTCAGGAATGCAAGGATGGTTTAATATACATAAATCAATAAAGAGACAATATGAACATATCAATAGATGCCGAAAGAAGCATTGACAATATCCCACATAATTTCATGATAAAAACACTCAACAAACTAAGACATAGAAGGAATACATCTCAAAATTATAAAACTCACATATGATACCCACAGCCAATATTATGCTTAATAGGAAAAAGTTGAAAACATTCCCCCTAAGAACTGGAACAAGGCAAAATTGCCCACTGTCATCACTGTCATCCAACATAGCAATGGTAGTCCTAGACAGGGCAATCAGGTAAGAGAAAAATAAATAAATAAAATATATCTGAATTAGGAAAGAGGGGGCCAAAACTATTGCTTTTCACCTATGATACAATCTTGTATCTAGAAACAATAATACTCTGCAAGAGATTTCTGAAATTGATAAAAAAAAAATTCAGCAGTCTTAGGTTACCAAAGCAAAGTACACAAATAAGTAGTATTTCTCTATAATAGCAATAGCCTATCTGAGAGTCAGGTCAAACACACAATACCAATCAAAAAGCTACAAGGAAAATAAAATTCATAGGGATATACTTAACCAAGGAGGTGAAAACCACTACAATGACTATAAAACATTGAGGAACTCAATCACAGAGGACACGAATCAATTGAAAAACATACCATGCACAGGAATGAGTAGAATCATTATCGCTACAAATATGCATACTACTACCCAGAGTGATTTACAGATTCAATGCCATCTCCATCAAAATACCAATGTCATATTTCACAAAACTAGGAAAAATAATTCTACAATTTGTTTTGAACCAGAAAACATCCCATATAGCCGAAGCCATCTTATGTAACAAGAGCAAATCTGGAGGCATCATATTGCCAGATTTCAAATTATAACATGAGGCAATAGTTAAAAAAAAAAAAAAAAAAAAAAGCATGGTATTGGTATAAAAATAAAGGCATAGACCAATGGAGTAGAATAGAGAACCCAGATAAAAAACCCTACACTTACAACTAACTGAAAAAAGCAGACCAAAATGCACACTGGTAAAATAAAGCCCTACTCAATAAATGGTGCTAGAACAATTGGATTGCCACATGCAGAAGAATGTAACCATTCATGGCTAAAGACTTAAATATAAAGTATGAAATTATACGAATTTTAGAAGAAAATGCATGAAAACCTCATATATTGACCCAGGCAAAGAATTACAGTGGCAATTACAGAAACAACAAAAATAAAATCCAAAATCTTGTGCACAGCAAAGGATATAATCAATAGATTGAAGCCTAAGGAATGAGGGGAAATAATCACAATTGTCCATCTAACAAAAGACTAGATACCCACAATCTTCAAATAAAACTCAACAAATCACATGTAAGAAATGAATAACCCCATCAAAAAGTTGGCAAAAGACATGAACAGAAATTTTTTGAAAACAGATACACAAATGATCAACAAACAAGAAAAAATGCTCAACACCAGTAATCATCACGGAATCCAAATTAAAATGGCAATGAATACTTGCTTTTCCATTCTTGTGATAAATTACTAATATGAAGCCAATAGACAGTCTAAAACATGCCCACATAAGAGAAAAATCTCAATTCTATTCAAGTTGGGAAGGGGAGATGGGAGTAGGAAGTGGGGTGGGTATGTTTCCACGTAATGAGTACAATGTAAAGGTATATGGCTCACCTCTTGGCTGCAGGACACAAATACAAGAGGGACTCTACCTAACAAATACAAACATTGTAACCTAGTTGTTTGTACCTTCACATTAATCTGAAGAAAACAAACAAAAGGAACTAAAAAAGCTACAATGAGATACCACCTTACTCCAATCAAAATGACAATTATTGGGTACAGGTGAAACTTACTAAATATAGAAAGTAAATGTCTGAACACAATAATTAAGAAAATGCCATGAAAGCTATGTTAACCGTTTCGATGAAAATATTTCAAATTGTATATAAAATCAGCACATTATATCCCATGATTGCATTAATGTACACAGCTATGATTTAATAAAGAAAATAAAAAGTCAAAAGACAACATATGCTGGCATGCATGAAGAGAGAAAGGGACACTTATGTGCTGATCACGCTAGAACAAATAAACAAACCTCCTATCCAAACCTTTATGAAGACTCCTCAAAGAAGTAAATGTAGACCCACCACTCAATTCAGCAGCCCTCCTGATGAGTATCTACCCAAAGGAAATAAATTCATTTTATCAAAAAGACACCTGCACTCGAATGTTTGTTGCAGCACAATTCACATTATAAAGATGCTGAAATCAACCTAAATGCCCTTCAATTAAAGAGTGGATAAAGAAAATATGGTATATGTTACTTATGAAGCAGTATTCAATCATAAAAAGAAATGAAATAATGTTATTTCTAGCAATATGGAAGAAACTGGTATCTACTATCCTAAGTGAAGTCTTAGGAATGGAAAACCAAAACCGTATGTGCTCACTAATGAGCAGAAGCTGATATACAGGTATACACAGATACCTAGGGACAGAAAGGAGGTGAGAAACTAAGAAGGCGGAGGGGAGGAGGTTGGGTGTGGGATAAAGACTTAGCTGTTGGGTACAGTGAACACTATTTTGGTGAGGTGCAAACCAAAACCCATGACTTAAGCCTTATAGAAGATACATACATCCTTAAAGCATAAACAGTTGCACCTCCTTATTTAATATTTTGAAATAAAAAACAAAAAAGTAAACAAAATTAATATAAACATCTGTTTGATATCATGGTGAAAATAAATCAACAACAACCCTAACTTGTAATGGCAAGTCATGAAAATGACAGATCATGAGAACAGAATAGAAAGAATATATGTAAAACTGTGTGTGCCACGGGAGCAGAGATCTGGTTTTAAGATTTCCATGTAATTTACATTAGCCAATTACATGTGAGTATAAATGAGACATTTCTGAGAAGGAATTTTAAGAGCCAGGGCACAGTTTTCCAGTTTTTTTTTCTTTTGCTTGAGGCTGTAGAAACTGTCCCATCAGCATGAGTTTTTAAGGGAAGACAACAAGCACCTGCATTATGGTAGATGTAGAATAAGTAAAAAAATACACCTTGCTTTCTGTAAGCCACCAAGATTTGAGAGTTAGTTATCATGCAGTTGTAACCTAGCCAAACCTGATTAATATACCACAGAAATTTATGTATGAGAACAATATGTGTATGTTTCCCTAGGCATAACTAGTCCCCCAGGGAGAAAACGAACATACATATTTTATGTGACCTAAGACAGATACACAAGAGTGAAATTGTTACCATGTGAATTAGTTAACTCAGTAAAACACAAGGATAAATACATTAAATATTTTCTCTATTTCTCAACTTAATTCATCTTACTTGTATCATGCTTTTCTTCTTCTTTTTTTTTTTTAAACTTTATCCACATGCATTTAAACACTTCTACGTAGTCCTATTTGCAACAGATTCAACTGTATTCTCCTTGCTAGAGAAAACAAATTTTCCCAATACGGTGTGTCATTTTAGGCAATATGCATTTGCAAACACATATGTACCCAGGATATTACATTGTTTTGTTTTGTAAACGTCACAAAATGCCATATTGCTTATCTTATCAAACGTTCTCAGTTCATATATATCGACAGTGTTCATTTTTCCACCATATCGTGTTTCAAATTAGTTAAGCTTCAATTTATTTTATTGTTCCCCTATTGATGAACATATATTTATTTCTGATTATTATTAAAATCAAAATTTTAATAGTCATTTTTCTCCATTATGCATGTGTTTGCCATTTAAATAAGTATTGGAATTGCTTGTTAATTTCAAATATCATTTAAGAATTAACAAATGCTTCCATTATTTTTCTCTAAAATTAGTACAGTAATTTACACTTCAGAGAACAGAGAAAATCATTTTTATGCCATACATTTTTCCCAACATGTTATACATTAAAATTTGAATTCTAGCAACAATTGAACAGCTATAAATGAACATCTTGTTGATTTTATTTGCATTACTCCAAATAATATTGATTTTGAGAATTTCTTAATGTCCTCCTTGGCACTGGGCTTTCTTTACTTGTTATTTTCCTGTTTGTATTAATTGCATATTTTTCTTTTCTATCGTGTATTTACTGTTTGCTTTCTTTTTTTTTTCCAATTTATTTTGTGAAAGTTTTTTAGTGAAGGTCATTAATCATTTTTCTGTTTCCTGGCATATTATTATCCCCGATCATGACTCGATTCCTTTTTTCTGCTTTGTTTCTGCCCTTAGGCTTTCATGCTGCTACCTCTGAGGTGCACTTGGGTGTATGCAGCCTCATAAAATAGATAGTGCTGTCTGGTGGAGTGTTTATTTGTTCTAATCAACACAAACTATATGGTTTTATAGATTTTATTTCTCTCATATATCGTTGAACACTACATTTTTAATGATGAGTGCATGTTACCATATGTATCTCTGATTTATTTTTTCTAAGTTCTCTATAACTGCAGTATAGACTTTTAGCACATTTCACGCTTGCATGCCAATTTTCTTGACCATCACCACACATGACGCATACAACCAGGAGTGTGTGTTTCTCTATAGTAAATATTCAAGAGTAGAATGGTTGTATTGCCAAGTGGATACAGACTTAATTCCATTAAGTACTTTATACTTCTTTCAAGAGAGGCTATCACCATTGATGCTTTAATGGGCAGTATGAAATTGGCTCCATTTCCCCACATTTTCAATGATAATCTACACACATATTGTTTAATTCTCTCAATATTTTATGTTTTGTGATATGTATCCCTGTATTATTAGTCCATAATATTATTATATTAACTTCTAGTCTCTCTCTTTCTATCTTTTGCAGTTACATGGTATTTTTACTGTCTTTTCTCCCCATTCTTGATTTCTCGGAAGGGAATTCTTTCCCAAACACATTCCAGGCCTCCACCCACATCATTACACTTACTTACCTTACGAAGGGAGAGAATGATTAAATTTTGAGAAAATAACAGAGATCAAAATAACAGAGAACAAAACAAACTCAGCTCCTTCCAGAAACTTGAACCAACCAAGCCCAGGCATCATGGTGACGGGGGTGGGTGAAGGGGAAATTTTACCCTAAGTCTCCATTAGACTGTCAGTTTCGAATTTACATATTTAGCATCATCTCGATCCATTCTTTGATACCACAGATTGAGTACAAAAGATGGGTATTAATTGCTAGAAATTCTCAGAATTCCTTTAGCAATGCGGCTAAGAATATTGAAGAATATTCATGAAGGCACAGTATTTACACAGAGTATTCAGTACAGACTGGCACATGCTGCCTGCACTTCCAAGGCTGAACTTTAATTTTTCACACAATTATATTATTTAGGTCATTTGATAAGGTTACATAAGGCCAAAGGAAGGGGATTCTTATACTTGTAAAATTTTTCAATACCAGGGTGAAGGACTTTAACCTGACCAAAGAGTGTTTTAATCTCAGGGGCTGATTGCAAATCAAAGAAGTTTTTTTTCCCTAAATGATTCTCTTCATAGTGAGGTAGAAAATTTAAGACACAGACAGGAACCACAGCTCCTAACCAATGGTAGGATCTCAGCTTGCAGAATTCCACTGCCCATTCCTCAGGTACAGATTTTCCTAAACATGCTTGGCTAAGACAAGGTGTTAGTGCACAGCAAAGAAGTATCTGCTTGCCCTTTAAGTATCAGAGGAAGAATAATACTGGATGCTTGTAAAAAGCATGAAAGTTCTACTTTAAATTGTCCATGACAATCCAAAAAGCTAAAAGGAGGGGAGAGGAATGTGCCAAACTGCTCCTCATGAGAACATGAGATAATAAACAGACAATTCCATTATTATATAAAAAATACCCTTCCATGCTGGGAACAACTGTTCCAAATGGCTAAAGAAAATATATACAAGTTTAAGATGGAGGATGGCATACATTATTATAGCAATATTAGATGTTGTTAAGGTGATGCAATTACCGAAGATGTAGATACTGTAACATTGATTGAACTTTATGAGTTGCCAGGGAAATGTACAGAGTTAAGCCTCTTCCATGTGTACTTTTAGATAAAGGATATTAATGAAAATTCTGGCAAAATAACTGTATATTAAGTGTTCGCCTGGCTGGACCAGTTGATGAATATGTCATCGATGTAAGTACTGAGTGAGAAAAAAGGTAGGTAAGACTGATTTGAATAAGAGATGATTGTGAGAGAAACATAAAGAGTTGATTTAATATTTATTACAATGAGAGACACCAGAGGACCAAATCTAGAGGAAGAGATAGTTAGAAATACAAACCTCTGGATCAGATAGAAAAGAAAGAGTTAAAGGAAGGAAGGCAGTCATTCAATTTCAGAAAGCAGGGGGACTGCGGGGACTCAAGTTCCCGAAGCACAGATTACAACTTCAGCTCAGAAACACCCCGAGTGTAATTCTGCAGGAGAAATAAACGTAAAGATAAGAAGGAAGAAACTTTCCTGGGTTTTACAGACATAGAAATTCAACAGCGAACAACAGTGGGAATACTGGTGTGGGCACAACTCTGAAATTGTCTTCTCAAAAAATAGTGGAGAAACACCACTATTTGGAGGCAGGGTGGAGCAGTTCCAGAAACTTAGAATAGAAGAGGAAATGGAATCTATGAGGTTGTAATGAGGAAGAATAGGAAAGAAATTTTCCTCAACAAGCAACTGATAGTGACAATCATTTTACAACTGTGCTAGATGGCAGCATTTCTAACAGGACTCTCTGAGAGATAAATACGGGCTGCTTAGAGAAAATTTTGCCCCACGTATGTGTAGTAAATGCAGAATTCAAATATTAACTTCTTGTAGGAATTTTCTTTTTTTCTTTTTCCCCCCATTTGAGTTTAATTTCACTGGACATAAACAGTGGGCCACTTTCTTAAGAAAATGGCCCCTTCACTCTAAAATCACACTTTCTGGCTACTATTCTTTCCAAGGTAACATTGGCCTGAAAGAGCCACTGTGGAATTGGGGATTGATTCTCTCTCTCTCTCTCTCTCCTGCCTCCTTGCCTTTAATCCTAATGTCACCATTTCAATATTGAGAACCACTTTTCTTTGTATTTGGCAATAGATAGTAAACAATGCAGAATGGAAAGTAAAATACACAAGGCACTTTCAGTCTTCAATTCAGTTGGTTTTAGAGTTGATTTCACTAAGGACCTGTTTGCTTTAGGCACTTCTACTGGCAAAATAGAAACGTTCCTCCACTGTGACTGGAGTATTCTGGAAACCAGTCATTGGTATTTGGAGGGGCAGCCTAGTGAAGGGGACTTCAGGACTCTCCCTTGTCTTGTGAGAAATAGCCCATTCTTGTTAAATGTAATATAATACTTGCAAAAGTAAGTACAGTAAATGGTTTAGTTACTATTACTTTTAATTCAAATATGGTCCCCCCAAAAAGAAAACCCTGTGCGACTCCCAGGTCTGTTCTTTTTTATAATAGATTAAGTTTGCCATTTCTATAGCTCCGTAAAAATAGAATAAAAAATTATTATGCTTTTGTGTCAAGCTTTCTTCATTCAGCATAAGTGGTTTGAAATCCATTACATATTTTTTTCTATCAGTAGTTTATTCTTTTGGATTATGAAATATTACTCAATGTGTGATTATATTGCCTTTTATTTATTCCTGAGGATGTTCAATTGTTTCTTGTTTCAGGTAGTAAAATAAATAAATTAATAAATAAATAAAGCAAAATAAATGAGGATGCTTATAAGCATTTCTGTATAAGATGTTTTATGGTCTTTTTTTAAAAGACTGCTTGGGTAAATATCTAAGAGTGAATTTCCTAAGTCTCAAAAGAGATTGGTATTTAACTTTATAACGCTGTAAATAATTGCTATTTCTCTGTAAATAATTTATAAAGTGGCTGTAGGATCTTATAATCCTTCTGGAAAAGCATGAGAGTTTCGGTTGCTTGTGTCCTTTGCAACAGTTGTTATTATGATTTCCTTTACATGTATTTTCAACCATTCTAGTGATTTTGTTCCCTTTGTGATTTTAATTTACATTTTCCTGCTGAACAATAGTGTAAATGTAGACCACTACTTTTATACTTAATTGTCATTTATACATGTACATTCATTTTTTGAATCATAAATTCAAATATTTTAAATATTTTATCAATTTTTAAGTGGGTTGAATAAATTTTACGTGCTGAGTAGAGATGCTTTTAAAGAAATATATTGAAAATATATACTCTGAATCTTTGTTTAACCTTTATATACATATTTACATTTGTGTATACAATATTATACACATGTATATACATACACACAAATATATTTGAGAAATGGTAGTTTTTAATTTTAAAAAAGACCACTTTAGCAATATTTTCCTTCATGCTTTATTTTTGCCTACTCTTAAGTTCAAATGTTGCAAAGGTTTTTCTCAGTTTTTTGGTTATTTCTTTTAAAAAGTTTTATAGTTGTGGATTTTGGGTTTATTTCTATAACTCATTTTTAGTTTTTTTAATTTATATCCTTATAGAGCAGTTGAGATCTACCATTTTGTGGTGGATGTTTAATTTTACTGGCATTATTGCACAGATCCAGTCTTTTCTTCAATTGACCTATTTTGACAGTATTTTCCACGAAGTAATTTTTATACTTTTATCATAAAAAATAATCTGTGGGGTGAGGCGGAAGATGATGGCGGATGGGACAGATGTCTAGTACAACTCTCCCAAACCTTTAGGTGAGAGAGAGGCTGGCTGGATCTTCCCTGGCAGGCAAAGTTGGTGTGGACAGGCAGCAAGGGGTGTACAATGAGTGGCTCGATTTCTGAACTTAAAATCTAACCCAGAGCTGTGGAATCTGCTAGAGAAATTTTCGTGCCACTGTTAAAGGGGCACCAGTGGTGGCAGCAACCAGCCCCTCCTCCACAGAGGACTGCAGTTCCCAGTTTGTGGGGAAAGTAGGCTTTTTTGTGGAAAGATCAGTGAAGTAGGGACTCCTGAGAGGAAATTTGCAATCAGAGGGGGTGTCGTTAGGAGAGGTAGGGGGCCAGACTGCCTGATAGAAAATTAGGGGGAAAGTATACCTCCCAGGAACACACACATTTCGAAATTGTGACCCTCCATGGGCACCTTTTTCAGGAACAGCAGGTGTGAATGAACAGATTTAATCATTCCAGGACAGGGATTATTGGTGTAGACTGGCAGTTTGGGGTGTGCAGCAACTGGACAGATTGCAACTCTCAAAAGCATAATCTTGGAGCCATGGACTCTGAAAAATCTCGGAACTGCTACTGAAATGGTGGGTGCCAGTGGCAACCAGCCTCTCCCCCACAGAGACTGCAATTCAAAGTTTGCAGGGAAAATGGGCACCAAGTGGAGAAACCAGTGCAGCATGGTCTCCTCTGATGAGTCTGGAGGTCATATAGGGGTGCCATCTTCAACAGGTCTGCCGAGGTTGGGCAGCCAGTTGAAAAACAGACATATTTTGAAATTCCAGAAATGGTGCCGACAGGCATCTCCTTCTACGGACCACATACAGCGGTAACCATGGTAACAAAGTAAAATATTAACCAGGTATAAGCCTGGCAGCCACTCGCACCACCCTGGTGTCCAGAAAGTATATTGCAATATACATACATTCCTATTAACGTTGACCCCTACAACGTCCTTCCTACAGTTGTATTTTTTTACACACATATATATATAGGAATACTTTCGTGGTTGGTGCCTTTTTTTTTTTCCCTTCTTTTCTTGCTGGAGTTATTGTTAATTTTCGTCTAATTTTTTAATTTTTTTTGTTGTCTTATTAATAATATATATATTATTAATTTTTTTCTTTTTTTCTTCTCGTCCTCTTCTTCCCTTTTTATGGTTGCTGAGAGTGCTTACATCAGATTTTTAGAGGTTTTATTCTTTTTTTTAATTTTATTGTTTTTTAATTTTTTAATTCTTTTTGATTATCCTCATTTCTGTTCTAGTTGTTATTTGTCTGTATGTCCAGGTGTTTCTGATTGTCTGTGCATCTGTGCACTTGTGTGTCTGGTAGCCTCTTTGTCTGTTTATTTGCTCATTTGGTTTCAATGTGTTTTGTGTTGTGCTGAATCCACAGGTTGGCTACATTTCCTAACTCCAACTTACACATTCAACAAGAACACTTACACATTCAACAAGAACAAGTAGGAATAGGTGTTGATGGTTGACTGGAGCCAGCTATCAACAGAAGCTCCAGTCCAGAGGGAGAGATAACGGCCAGAAAGAACCCAACAAAGATAAAGGAGGGGAGCTGAGCTGAAAAAAAGAGGTAGAAAACTGCACATCTTCACTTCCAAGGCAAGCTTCAACTCCAAGGAAACAAATTTCAGGTACAGATCCCAACCCCAAGAGGACGTGTGTCTGTCCTCTCCCCTAAGAGAGTTGCTTGCTTGCTGTGGAATCTTTACTTGGGGGCAATGATCTGAGACTCTCCTCCCTCACCCCACTGGAAGGAATTGCTGGAAGTAGGGACTCCTTCTCCAGAGAGCCCCTTCTGTAAGCCCAGAAATCCCCTTGTCTGGCAGGAAATTTAAACAAATATTTTCCTTGCCACCTTTAACTTCCAGTTTACCCTTCCCCCTGGCATGGTGGTCTAGAAGTCCAACCTCTGCAGAGACCAGAATGTCTACACTTCTTGGCTAGGACTGGGCATTGCATAGACAGAGGCAGTGCAGCTGTGCTGTATCTGAGAATCCAGTAACAGTACAGAAAGACATAGAGAGAAAGATGACTCACCTGGCCCTAAGAAAGTGTATCTTAACAGTGGGCAGAGACTTGGGTATCTGCCCTATCGGTGGAGACCCGGGAACTGCTGAGGTGCACAAACCTAAGCATTAATAGATTGATCACCCAACACCAGTATTAATAGAGTGATCTGGCTAGGGTCTAATTTGGAAGAGTCATCTCCCCAACTTGGTGGTCCAGTTGGGAACCAGACTTCACCCTATAGGGGTACCAGAGTTACAGAACAGTGGCAACAAAAGTTTGGTGGCTGAGGGAGAAGTTCTTTTGCTGTTCAGGATATACTCATGTTTAGATTGAGCTCAGGTGGAATTTTCTCCAGCTGTCATTGAGCACCTGAAGCAAGTAGGCATCAGCTTCCCCTGCTGGATGGTGGCAGTGGGTGGTAACCATGAGGAGGAGGCAGTGGCCCTACTTTAATTCTAGCAGGCACATAGTCCTGGCACATTTGCTAATTGGACAGAACAGGGCCACAGTGACTGCATTAACAGAGACTGCAGGTAGAGCTATGAGAGACTGGGGTTACCAGAGTCTGGTGGAGAAGAGTGAGAAAGGTGGGGAAAAAATCCATCAAACCCTTGCTCCAAACCTTCCACTGGACGGGCTTATCTGACCCCTCAGATAACCAGAGGTGCTTAAGCCACACTTGAGCTACCAGTTAGACTCCTAATATCTAGTTGCTGGAGACCTGTTGAACTCTCCAGCTAGAGAGTGGGTGCTGTTTGGGACAATTGGTTTGGAACTCTTAAATTGAACAAATCACCCGAGGACCCTTGAAGGTGATACCCTGGTTTTGTTGTAGTGGGAAGTTCTGATTATCCTCTTTCCATGTATTACCTGTGGGGGATGGGATGTCCTAGTTGATTGTATTTCTCCAAAGCAGAGACTGCAACCCAGAGTCACTGATTTACTAGGATTGGACAGAAATCAGCTGAATACAAGACAGAGCCACCTACCCCCACTACACCAATCAGGCCTCTAGAGTTACAGACTGTAGTACTATACAGGTCCTTTGCAAAATTGTAAAGGAAAAACTGCAGTCACCAGCCCCAGTTTCTTAGTGAAGGACTGGTCAACCACAACACCAGAAGTCTCCAATCCAATTTCATCTTACTTGCTCATCTAGCAAGACAGTGAAAAACAATCATGGGGTGGCATCAGTGGAAAAACTCTGGCAACATGAATAATAAGAACAGTTCAACACCCCCAAGGAATGACTAATCAGCCAAACAAGAGGAACCCATTCACAAACAAATGGCTGAGATGTTAGATATTGAATTTAGAATTTGGATGACAAATAAGATTCAACAGATTGGAAGTAAAGTTGGAGTCAGAAATTCTAGGAATAATTCAAAAGATGTCTCAAGAATTCAGTGAATTCAAAGACTACCATCAGAGATTTAGACACATTGAGAAAAGAAGTTGCAGCCCTCTAAGATATGAGAAATATATCAGAATCCCTCAGTAACAGAATGGAGCAGGCAGAAGAAAGTATTTCTAACATCGAACTCAAAGCTTTTGAACATTCTCAAATGCTCAAAGAGGAAGAGAAGAGGAAAGCAAAAAATGGATCACTCTCTCAGGGAGCCCTGGGATAATTCTAAGAAAACCAGTATTCTCCGCATAGGGATCCCGGAAGGCAACAAAGTAGCTTCACAAGGCACAGAGGCTCTTCTTCATGAGATTATGAAAGAGAACTTTCCAGACATGCCAAGGGATTCTGAAATTCAGATAGTAGATAGTTTCAGAACCCCAGCATGACTCAACCCAAATAAGACTTCCCCCGGCACATCGTAATCAACTTCACCAAAGTCAATATGAAAGAGAAAATTCTGAAAGCAGCCAGACGCAAGAAAACCATAACTTACAAGGGGAAGAATATTAGAATGACTGCAGATCTCTCTGCTGTAACTTTCAAGCTAAAAGAGGATGGTCATTGACTTTTAATCTCCTAAAACAAAATAACTTTCAACCCAGGATCCTGTATCCAGCTAAACTGAGTTTCATTTATGATGGAGAAATTAAATACTTCATTGAGATTCACATGTTGAAGAAATTTGCCAAAACTAAACCAGCTCTCCAGGATATCCTCAGACCTATCCTCCATAATGACCACCGCAATTCTTCACTACAAAAACAAAAGCAAACTCACTTTGAAACATTTGATCAAATTCTATTTCCCACAATGACGAACGGATCAAAAATGTCCACTGGTCTCTTGATAAACTTGATACTATCAATATTCTTGATTAATGTGAATGGCTTAAATTGCCCTCTAAAGAGGCACAGGCTGGCTGAATGTGTACAAAAACTTAGGCCAGATATTTTCTGCATACAAGAATCTCATCTTACCTTAAAAGATAAATACAGACTCAATGTGAAGGGATGGTCATCTATATTCCAGGAAAATGGAAATCAGAAAAAAGCTGGTGTTACAATTTTGTTTTCAGGTACAATAGGTTTTAAACCAACAAAAGTGAGGAAAGATAAGGATGGATACTTCATATTTGTTAAGGACAACACTCAATACGATGAGATTTCAATTATTAAAATTTATGCACCCAACCAATGCACCCAACCAAAATGCAACTGAAACTCTAACAGACATGAGCAACTTGATTTCCAGCAGCTCCATAGTAGTCAGAGATTTTAACACCCCTTTAAAATGTTGGATAGATCCTCCAGTAGAAGCTAAGCAAAGAAATCTTAGATTAAATTTAACCATTCAGCATTTGGATGTAACAGACATCTATAGAAAATTTCATCCTAACAAAACTGAATACACATTTTTCTCATCAGCTCATGGAACATATTCCAAAATATATCACATTTTACATCACAAATCAAACCTCAACAAACTTAAAGGAATAGAAATTATTCCTTGCATCTTCTCAGACCATCATGGAATAAAAGTGGAACTCAGTAACAACAAGAATTTCCGTACTAATACAAAAACATGGAAACTAAATAACCTTATGCTGAAGGATAGATGGCTAGTAGATGAGATTAAGAAGGAAATTACCAAATTTTTGGAACAAAACAATAATGAAGATATGAACTATCTAAACCTCTGGGATACTGAAAAAGCAGTCCTAAGAGGGAAATTTATAGCTCTGCAAGCCTTCCTCAAGAGAATGGAGAGAGAGGGAGTCGACAACTTAATGGGACATCTCAAGCTGTTGGAAAAGGAAGAACATTCCAATCCCAAACCCAGTATAAGAAAAGAAATAACCAAAATTAGAGCAGAATTAAATGAAATTGAAAACAAAAGAATTATTCAATAGATCAAAAAATCCAAAAGTTGGTTTTTTGAAAAGGTCAATAAAATAGATAAACCTTTGGCTAACTTAACCAGGAAAAAAAAAAGAGTAAAATCTCTTATTTCATCAATCCGAAATGATAAAGATGAAATAACAACAGACTCCTCAGAAATTCAAAAATCCTTGATGAATATTACAAGAAACTTTATTCTCAGAAATATGAAAATCTGTAGGAAATTTACCAATACTTGGAAGCACGCCACCTTCCAAGACTTATCCAGAATGAAGTGGAAATGTTGAACAGGCCTATATCAAGTTCTGAAATAGCATCAACTATACAGAATCTCCCTACAAAGAAGAGCCCGGGACCAGATGGCTTCACATCAGAATTCTACCAAATCTTTAAAGAGGAACTATTACCTATATTACTCAAACTCTTCCAAAATATAGAAGAAGAAGGAATACTACCCAACACATTCTATGAAGCAAATATTACCTTGATCTCCAAACCAGGAAAAGACCCAACAAGAAAATAAAATTATAGACCAATATCACTAATGAATATTGATGCAAAAATATTCAATAAGATCTTGCAAATAGAATTCAGTAACACATCAAACAAATTATACACCCTGACCAAGTGGGTTTTATCTCAGGGTCTCAATGCTGCTTCAATGTATGTAAATGTATAAATATAATTCGACACATAAATCAATTTAAAAACAAAGAGAATATTATTCTCAATTGATGCAGAAAAAGTTTTTGATAATATCCTGCATCCCTTCATGATCAGAACACTTAAGAAAATGGTCATTGAAGGGACATTTCTTAAACTGATAGAGGCCATCTACAGCAAACCCACAGCCAATATTGTGTTGAATGGAGTGAAATTGAAATCATTTCCACTTAGATTAGGAACCAGGCAAGGTTTCCCATTGTCTCCATTGCTCTTTAACATTGTAATGGAAGTTTTACCCAATGCAATTAGGGATGAAAAAGCAACCAAGGGTATACACATA
>CAUYRH010077254.1:0-33904 GCA_963574655.1 Perodicticus potto
GGCGCCTGTAGTCCCAGCTACTTGGGAGGCGGAGGCAGGAGACTCGCTCGAGCCCAGGTATTGGAGGTTGCTGTGAGCTGTGATGCCACGGCACTCTATCCAGGGTGACAGCTTGAGGCTCTGTCTCAAAAAAAAAAAAAAGAAATGTATTTTATTTGGAGTCTCTAGAAAATAGTCACTTAATGTAGTAAAGTTTTTAAAACCTGATTCTGTGTCTACTTGTCACCCTCCATAGAGTGCCCTGGCGTCACAGCTCACAGCAACCTCAAACTCTTGGGCTTAAGCAATTCTCTTGCCTCAGCCTCTCAAGTAAGAGGGACTATAGGTGCCCACCACAATCCCCAGCTATTTTTTTGTTGCTGTTGTAGTTGTCACTATTTAGCAGGCCCGGGCCAGTTCAAACCTGCCAGCCCAGGTGTATGTGGCCACTGCCCTAACCACTGAGCTAGGAGCGCTGAGCCTATGTCTACCTTCTTTCTTTCTTTCTTTTTTTTTTTTTGAGACAGAGCCTCAAGCTGTCACTCTGGATAGAGTGCTGTGGCATCACAGCTCACAGCAACCTCTAATTCCTGGGCTCAAGCGAGTCTCTTGCCTCTGCCTCCCAAGTAACTGGGACTACAGGAGCCACCACAACACCCGGCCATTTTTTGGTTGCAGCCGTCATTGTTGTTTGGCTGGCCCAGGCTCGATGCGAACCTGCCAGCTCAGGTGTACGTGGCTGGCGCCTTTAGCCCGTTGAGCCACAGGCACCAAGCCATATGTCTACTTTCTTAAAGATAGCTGGGATAGGTGGCTCACGCCTGTAATCCTGTACTCTGGGAGGCCAAGGAGGGTGGATCGCTTGAGCTCACGAGTTCAAGAACAGCTTGAGCAAGAGCGAGACCCTGTCTCTACTGAAAATAGAAAAGTGGAGGCAAGAGGACAGCTTGAACCCAAGAGTTGGAGGTTGCTGTGAGCTATGATGACACCATGGCACTCTACCCAGGGTCACAGCTTGAGACTCTGTCTCCAAAAAAAAAAGAAAAGTAGGCTCGGCACCTGTGGCTCAATGGGCTAGGGAGCCAGCCATGTACACCTGAGCTGGCGGGTTCGAATCCGGCCTGGACCCACCAAACGGCAATGACGGCTGCAACCAAAAAATGGCTGGGGTGTTGTGACGGGCTCCTGTGGTCCCAGCTACTTGGGAGGCAGAGGCAGGAGGCTCACTTGAGCCCAGGAATTGGAGGTTGCTGTGAGCTGTGATGCCATAGCACTCTGTCCAGAGTGACAGCTTGAGGCTCTGTCTCAAAAAAATAAATAGATAGATAGATAAAACAGTAAATGTGACAGATTTTAAATAGCAAGGATATAAAAATTCTTTAAGCTGGGCAGCACCTGTGGCTCAATGAGTAGGGCTCTGGCCCCATATACCAAAGGTGGTGGGCTTAAACCTGGCTCCGGCCAAACCTCAACAAAAAAAAATAGCCGGCGTTGTGATGGGTGCCTGTAGTCCCAGCTACTCAGGAGGCTGAGGCAAGAGAATCACCTAAGCCCAAGAGCTGGAGGTTGCTGTGAGCTGTGATGCTACAGCACTCTACTAAGGATGACAAAGTGAGACTCTTGTCTCTAAAAAAAACAAAAAAAATTGCTTAAGCTAAGTAGTTACTGTATAAATTAGGAATCCTGGGGAGTTTTCCATTTGGTGACTTTTAGTTAATAATTAGTTCTTAATCCAGTCGTAGAGAGATAGACATTAGACTCCTGCACCAACTGAAAGGTTTTTAAGTGTTTTATACCAGAGAAAATAGAATTGAAGAGGTTTTCTTATTTGTTAATGGAGCTGACCTCAGAAATCCAAACATTATACAGTATCTTTTTTTTTTTTTTTTGAGACAGAGCCTCAAGCTTTCACCCTGGATAGAGTGCTGTGGCATCAAAGCTCACAGCAACCTCCAATTCCTGGGCTCAAGCGAGTGTCCTGCCTCTGCCTCCCAAGTAGCTGGGACTGCAGGCACCTGCCACAACGCCCGGCCATTTTTTGGTTGCAGTTGTCATTGTTTGGCGGGCCCGGGCTGAATTCGAACCCGCCAGCTCAGGTGTACGCGGCTGGTGCCTTAGCCTGCTGAGCCACAGGCGCCAAGCCTATATAGTATCTTTTTATCTTGTGTAACATATAATAACATAGTTAGAAGTTATTGTATGTCTGTTAAATTATAGAAACTGTGTTTCTATGTTGTTATACATATGAGGGCATCCTGGTAGAACTATAGAGAGTCTCAGTTCTCCCTAGTAAACTTAAGGCAATCTTTTTTTTGCTGAATTATTTAAGAAACAAAATATGGCTATGCGACTCCTGTAATCCTAGCACTCTGGGAGGCCAAGAAAAGTGGATTGCTTGAGATCATGAGTACAAGACTAGCCTGACCAAGATAGCTAGCTGGGCATTGTAGTCCCAGCTACTCGGGAGGCTGGGCATTATGGCTGGTGCCTGTAGTCCCAGCTACTTGGGAGGCTGAGGCAAGAGAATCACTTGAGCCCAAGAGTTTGAGGGTGGCTGTGAGCTGCAACACCATGGCTGTCTACCAAGGGTGACAAAGTGAGACTCTGTGTCAAAAAAGGAAAAAGAGACAAAATATTCTTTTTTTTTTTTTTTTTTTTTTTGGAGACATAGTCTTACTCTGTTACCCTGGGTAAAGTGCCATGGTGTCACAGCTCACAGCAACCTCAAAACTCTTGGGCTCGGACGGCACCTGTGGCTCAGTGGGTAGGATGCTGGCCATATACCAAGGGTGGCGGGTTCAAACTCGGCCCTGGCCAAACTGCAATAAAAAAATAGCCGGGCATTGTGGTGGGTGCCTGTAGTCCCAGCTACTCAGGAGGCTAAGGCAGGAGAATCACCTAAGCCCAGGAATTGGAGGTTGCTGTGAGCTGTGTGACACCACAACACTCTACCGAGGGTGATAAAGTGAGACTCTGTCTCTTAAAAAAAAAACCTCTTGGGCTCAAGCGTTCCTCTTGCCTCAGCCTTCCTAGTAGCTGGGACTACAGGTGCCCTACCACAATGTCTCTAACTAGTTTTTCTGTTTTTAGTAGAGACAGGATCTTGGTTTTGATCGGGCTTGTCTCCCAACTTCTTTTTTTTTTTTTTTTTTTGAGACAGAGCCTCAAGCTGTCACCCTGGGTAGAGCTCTGTGGCATCACAGCTCACAGCAACCTCCAAATCCTGGGCTCAAGCGAGTCTCCTGCCTCCGCCTCCCAAGTAGCTGGGACTGCAGGCGCCCGCCACAATGCCCAGCCATTTTTTGGTTGCAGCCATCGTTGTTGTTTGGCAGGCCCGGGCTGGATTCGAACCCACCAGCTCAGGTGTACGTGGCTGGTGCCTTAGCCGGTTGAGCCACAGGCGCCGAGCCGAGGACTTTTTTTTTTTAATGTGTTTTGTGGAAGTAATAAATGTTATGTTGACTTTTTAAAGTAATTATGAAATATTTCTTTCTTTCTTTCTTTCTTTCTTTCTTTTTTTTTTTTAGAGATACAGTCTCACTTTATCGCCCTTGGTAGAGTACTGTGGCATCACAGCTCACAGCAACCTCCAACTCCTGGGCTTAGGCGATTCTCTTGCCTAAGCCTCCCAAGTAGCTGGGACTACAGGTGCCGATCACAATGCCCGGCCATTTTTTTTTTGCAGTTTGGCCAGGGCCGGGTTTGAACCTGCCGCCCTTCGTATATGTGGCCCGTGCCCTACCCACTGAGCCACAGGCGCCACCCAATTTTGAAATATTTCAAGCAAGTATAAGAGTTACATTGACTTAGAAGATTCTTGAATCTGAAAATTGAGAAATGTTCAAATTTTCAGAAATCTCATTTTAAATAGATATTTAGGTTTTGACCTCCTTTGTATATAAATTATAAAAGGTGATATATCTCATATGTATTAATATGAGGAAGGAGATCTCCCAGATATTTTTAACTACTTAAACTAGAAGAAATTTGGTTTTTCTGAATACTTTCAAAGTAGCATTTTCAACTTTTCATTCAAAACTTTTTTTCTTTTAGGCTGGAGGCAAAGCTGGAAAGGACAGTGGGAAGGCTAAGGCTAAGGCAGTGTCTCGCTCACAGAGAGCTGGGCTACAGGTAACAAATCCATGCTGTCATAGTTTATTATTTTCTTTACTGTTTTAATTCATGACCCTTAAATGTTTCATCAGTTACAAAAATGTACTTGTATTACTACAGACTTTTATGAAATTACAAGTTACTTCAATTTATATTCTCTTCCTCTAAATAAGAACGAATTACACAAAGGTCTTGGCCTTAAACAAAGTGGCTCACATCTGTAATACTAGTGCTTTGGGAGGATTGCTTGAGGCCAGAAGTTTGAGACCACCTTGGGCAATGATTGAGATCTCATCTCTACAAAAAAAAAAATTTTTTTTAACTACTTCCCAGTCCTAACTATTGGGAAGCTGAGGCAGGGAGATTAATTGAGTCCAGGAGTTCAGGTTACACTGAGCTGTGGTCCTGCCACTGTACTGCACCCTAGGTGGTAGAGTAAGAGCCTATTTCAAAAAGAAGTCTTCTTGGCTCGGTTCCTGTAGCACAGTGATTACAGTGCCAGTCCCATATACTAAGGGTGGCAGGTTCGAACCCGGCCCAGGCCAGCTAAACAACAATGCCAACTGCAACAAAAAATAGCCAGGTGTTGTGGCAGGTGCCTGTAGTCCCAGCTACTGGGGAGGCTCAGGCAAGAGAATCGCTTAAGCCCAAGAGTTTGAGGTTGCTGTGAGCTGTGACGCCACGGCACTGTACCTAGGGCAAGAGCTTGGGACTCTGTTTGGGGGGAAAAAAAAAATAGAAGTCTCACAGCCTAAGATGACAAAGCTAGCAAAAAAAAAAAAGAGAAGAAGAAGCAGCCTTAGTGCTTAATGAACTTGGTAATTTTGTTCTTTTAATATCTGTTCTTTCTTTCTTTTTTTTTTTTTTAAGCCTGAGTCTCAAGCTGTTGCACTGAGTAGAGTGCTGCCGTGGCGTCATAGCTCACAGCAACTTCAGACTTGGGCTCAAGTGATCCTCTTGCCTCAGTTTTTCTTTATCTTTTTTTTTGTTTCTTTCTTTATTTTTTTTTGAGCTGTTGCCCTAGGTAGAGTGCTGTGCCGTCATAGCTCACAGCAACCTCAAACTCCTGGGCCCAAGCAGTTCTTGTGCCTCAGCCTCCCAAGTAGCTGGGACCGCAGGCACCCTCCACAACACCTGGCTATTTTGTTGTTGTTGTTGCACTTGTCATTGTTGTTTCAGCTGGCCCGGGCTGGGTTTGAACCCCCCAGCATCTGTGTGTGTGGTCTGTCCTACCCAGTGAGCACAGGCATTGCCCAGTTTTTCTATTTTTAGTAGAGATGGGGTCTTGATTTTTGCTCAGGCTGGTCTCCAACTTGTGAGCTCAAGCAATCCACCTGCCTGGGCCTCCCAGTGTGCTAGGATTACAGGCATGAGCCACCGCACCCGGCCAGTAGCTGTTATTTCAAGATTATAATTATGTTCCTGAGTTTTTTTTTTTTTTTTTGAGACAGTCTCACTTTGTTGCCCTCAGTAGAGTGTTGTGGCGTCACAGCTCACAGTAACCTCAAACTCTTGGGCTTAAATGATTCTTTTACCTCAGCCTCCCAAGTAGCTGGGACTATAGGCATCCACCACAAAGCCCCGCTATTTTTAGAGATGAGGTCTTGCTCTGTCTCAGGCTGGTCTCTTGCACTCATGAACTCAGGCAGTCCACCTGCCTCAGCCTCTCAGTGCTGGGATTACAGGCATGAGCCACCGCTCCTGGCCCTTGGGTCTTTTAAAATTGTGTCATATTGAGATGAGTATGCTGTAGTTTTAATATTTTGAAAGTGTTTATAGTGGTACCTTTACTGTCAGGATAAGATGTAATTTATGAGGACACTAATGAACTGTCCATTCATCCTCTGAATATTTCTTTAATAGCCCCAGTATTTAGACTCAAAAACACTAAATATTTTCAAACTTCATGTATTTGAACTATTAACAATTTGAACCTACAAACTCAAAATTTTCTGGATGAGCAAGAAGTACTCCCTACTTATAAGAAACACTTGTGCAAGAAATTTGAAGGCCAAACTGTAAGGTTTGAATTTTATCACCTTGAAAGTGATGAACTCAAATTGAGTTTGAGCAAGAGGATCACATGATCCAGGTGTTACTGAAGGAAGTATGGGAATTTATATTTAGTGCACACATTTTGTCTCTTAGGATGTCATGCAAATTCTCAGTTAGAATTTATTGGAAACATACTTAATTTGAAAAGGGAGATGGTATAGAAATACAGTAACATAGTTAAATTAGAGTGGTATAGAAAGGAATAATAGGAAATGTGTGTATGGAAAATGGGTGAAGAGATAATAGTGTTGAGAGGAAGTCAAAAGTTTCTGTAAGGCTTAGAACCTAAGGGACAGAGGATTGTGTAGTAGGGGCAAGTTACAAAGTAAATTTAAGTACAATCATTTTGAAGTTCGCTAAAGTATCTATGTGAAATTTTCTTTTCTTTTTTTTTTTTTTTTTAGGGACAGAGTTTCACTTTATCACCCTCGGTAGAGTGCCGTGGCGTCACAGCTTACAACCATCTCCAACCCCTGGGCTTACGCAATTCTCTATCCTCAACCTCCCGAGTAGCTGGGACTACAGGTCCCACACAATGCCTGGCTATTTTTTGTCGCAGTTTGGCCAGGGCCAGGTTCGAACCTGCCACCCGCAGTATATGGGGCCGGCGCCCTACCCACTGAGCCACAGGCACCGCCCATATGTGAAATTTTCAGAAGTTGGAAACATGAGTTCACATTTCTAAGAGAAGTGATAGAATTAGAAATTTGAGATCATTTATATAAAAATAATAGTTCATGGCTCAGCGCCTGTGGCTCAACAGGCTAAGGCGCCAGCCACATACACCTGAGTTAGCAGGTTCGAATCCAGCCTGGGCCTGCCAAACAACAATGACGGCTGCAACCAAAAAATGGCCAGGCGTTGTGGTAGACGCCTGTAGTCCCAGCTACTTGGTAGGGGGAGGCAAGAGACTCGCTTGAGCCCAGGAATTGGAGGTTGCTGTGAGCTGTGATGCCACGGCACTCTATCCAGGGTAACAGCTTGAGGCTCTGTCTCAAAAAAAAAAATAATAATAATAATTCATGCTGTGGATGAGTTTCTTTCTTTCTTTTTTTTTTTTTTTTTTTTATTGTGGATGAGTTTCTTAACCTAAGAGAATGAGAAAGGAACACATGGACCTTGGTGGACCCCTCAGAAACATGTTTTTGGAAAGAAAGAAGAGAAAATGAAGGAAGGAAAAAAGAAAAGACTAAGGAGTAGTCATAGTTAGTATGAGAACTCTGTGTAGTCTCTGAAGCCTAAGAAATGTTTTGAGGGACAGCACCTGTGGCTCAGTGAGTAGGGTGCCAGCCCCATATACCAGGAGTGGTGGGTTCAAACCCAGCCCCAGCCAAACTGCAACAAAAAAATAGCCAGGTGTTGTGACAGGTGCCTGTAGTAGTCCCAGCTACTCGGGGGCTGAGGCGAGAGAGTCACCTAAGCCCAAGAGCTGGAGGTTGCTGTGAGCTGTGATGCCATGGCACTCTACCGAGGGGTGACAAAGTGAGACTCTGTCTCTAAAAAAAAAAAGAAAAAGAAATGTTTTGAGGTCCTACTGTGTGCCATACAACATACCATTCACTAAGGATGCAAAAGATAGTAAAGCATAGATCCTGCTTTTGAGAAGTTCATAATCACTTAAAGAATAGTGTAGATGAAATAAAAAATGTTCTTTCTCCTTAAGGATGAGAAGTAGAAGACTAATAGATTTAATAATTAAAATGTTACTGCTGATTTTCAAGGATAGTGTTTAACAGAAGCCAAATTTGGATTGGCAGAAATGGGTGACAGGAAAGCAAATGTTTTAGAATTTGTTTTAAATTTTGTCTTTGGAAAGGACATAATCTAACCTGTAACTGGAAGCAGTTATCATAGGTTTATGGAGAAGTTTTCAGTGATGTCTGCAGAAGGAAAGCCAATGGAAAGGAAGTAATTGGAGCTATTGAAATGATGGGGCAGTGGAAGGATAAGGAAGGTCTATAAGTAAGTTGATTGGGAGAGTTAAGGGCACAGACAAGTGGGATTAGAATACTTTGGAAATGAGAAATTATCCTCTTTCTCAGAAAGTAGAAAGTCACAATGAGATAATGATACTGATGTTGCTTAGCTTTCAGGAGACCTCTTGAAACTGAGGAAAGAATAGAGTTAGAGTCAAGGAAGCTGAGGGCTGAAGTCTCATGTGGCTATTATGTTGAGATATAAACTTGGTGTAAATTTCATCATCGGGCCATGTTGAATGTGCAGTTGATGACAACACAGAACAGTTTCTCTTCATGTTATAATGAAACTCTTCCATGTTATGCAGAAATTAAAGACTTGGAGCCTATTACCAAGATATGTACATAGGCAGTAAGAACTGTTAATTACCAGATAGGTTTGATATCTAAAATGTGCTCTGCCCATATTGTTCAGCCTTTGATTACACTTAGTGCAATGTGAAGACTCTACATTACTTCCCACGTGACATCTTTTTCAGTTTCCTGTGGGCCGCATCCACCGACACTTGAAGACTCGCACCACAAGCCACGGAAGGGTGGGTGCCACTGCTGCCGTGTATAGTGCCGCAATTCTGGAGTACCTCACTGCTGAGGTTTGTGGGGGAATATGTGCTGTGTGTGGAAATCCAAATGGTTCACTAGTCTAAGTGACTGAAACTCTTGGAATATATTTCAAAAAGACATATGCTCATTTGTTTCTTTATACCAGTTGTAGATGCATCTTACCAGCCTATTTACCAGTGCCAGTGTCAAAACTTAGGAGGCTGGGGCAAGAGAATTGCTTAAGCCCACAATTTAGAGGTTGCAGTGAGCTGTGACGCCAGGGCACTCTACCAAGGGTGACATAATGAAACTCTGTCTCAAAAAAAAACAAAACCTTGGTATACTTATTTTTAAAGTTAAACAAGAGCCAGCAATCCATGTTTTTAAGTGACTTGACAAAAGATTATAAAATACTGTATAACTAATTAAGTGAATTCTGGTATATTTAATCAATAGGCAGTATTTGTGAGGTTACAGCATAACCTCCTAGTTTATGAAGATTTAGGGCCGGGCATGGTAGCTCATGCCGTAATCTCAGCTTTTTGAGAGGCAGAGGTGAGACAATTGCTTGAGCGTAGGAGTTCAAGACCACTCTGGGCAACATAGCAAGCCCTTATCTCTTTAAAAAATTTATTTAAATTAGCCAGGCACAGTGGTGCCTGTAGTCCCACCTCCTAGGGAAGCTGATGTGAAAGGATTGCTTTGAGCCAAGGCTGCAGTGAACTATGGTCATTCTGCTGTACTGCAGCTTAGACAACGGAACAAAACTCCATCTCAAAAAAGAAAAACAGTTTGAGGGTGAGATAAAGGATTAGAGGTAAAAACTTAATCCTTTGGGTTCTCTGCAGGGTTGTACATATGAAATGCTGTCTTACTCAGTGTGATGTTTCAGGAAGATAAATTCACTAGGCAAGAGTTCTTAATTCTTGATTCATGGACTGCTACTTTTCCCATCCCTACCCCTCCTAAAGAAAATGAATAGGAAATCATGGAACTCCTCAACTATGTTCCGGAGGGGGCAAGTAATTTGAGTAGCAAGCAGGTTAGGTGGTAGAGACAGCTCATCTGGTAGAAATAGGAGGAAGGTTCTTACTTGGGGAAGAAGTGGTTGAAAGCTAAGCTGAGGAATTTGGTTTTAACCTGTGTGATGGTTATCATTGCTGTAATTTCATTAAGCTCACCAAATCATCTGTACCCCATTGGAGATTTAACATTGAATTCCTAGTAGTTTCAGCTTTATTGTGTCATGAGCAGGGGTTTTGTTTGGGTTCTGTGGTACTGATTGAGAACCTCTTTCTCAGGGTTAACATCAGTCTTTACTTGTTTGCCTGTAGACTATTTAAGAAAAGTGTACATTTTTGTTCACTAATGTTGAGGCATAGTATTCTGGTTCATAATGTTCGAGTCTTATCTAAGCTCCCATTTTCTTTCTCTTTAGGAACTTTGGGTAAAATTTTTTAGATTAAGATTAGACAATATAGGGTGGCACCTATGGCTCATCGAGTAGGGCGCCGGCCCCATATACCAAAGGTGGCAGGTTCAAACCCAGCCTCGGCCAAACCGCAAAATTGAAAAATAGCCAGGTGTCATGGCGGGCGCCTGTAGTCCCAGCTACTCTGGAGGCTGAGGCAAGAGAATCGCCTAAGCCCAGGAGTTGGAGGTTGCTATGAGCTGTGTGACGCCACAGCATTCTTCTGAGGGTGATAAAGTGAGACTCTGTTTCTACAAAAAAAAAAAAAAAAAAAAAAGATTAGACAATATATATGTTAACAGTCAGCATAATTTCCAGATACTTAAATTTGGCGTTTTAGTCATTTAATAGAGGTAAAATGGTGACATCCTAAGCCAAGAGTTTAGGTCAGGGGTGATCACTTTCCAGCCTTCCTTGGCTTTGCACTGAAATCACTTGAGGAGCTTTTGAAAAGTACTGTTGCCAAATAAAAGAAAAAAATTAAGTACTGGTGCAGGGCCTGCATCCCAAACCAATCAGAATCCCTGAGGAAAATGGGGTAGGAGACAGGTCGTTTCAAAAATTGATTCTTAGGCTGGGCGCCGTGGCTCATGCCTGTAGTCCCAACACTGGGAGGCCAAGGCGTGCGGATTACCTGAGCTCATGAGTTCGAGACCAGCCTGAACTAGAATGGGACCCCCATCTCTAAAAATAGCTGGGCATTGTGTGGCAGGCGCCTGTAGTCCCAGCTACTTGGGAGGCTGAGGCAAAAGAATCATTTGAGTCCAAGAGTCTGAGGTTGCTGTGAGCTATGACTGCATGGCACTGTACTAGGGTTGACAAAAGTGAGACTCTGTCTCAAAAAAAATTTTTTTTATTACCTACGTCCAGGCTTACCACTGCTTTATTTAAAATTGGAGAGTCTCTGTGGAATTGTTTTGCACCAGCATACCAGTACCGTGAGCTAGCCAGTTGCACCACTAGAACACTGGGAATTGTTTTAAATTGCTTCCATCAAAGGCTTAATAATGCCAGTATAGTTTGTGGAGGCAAAACAAACAAAAAAATGCAGTTTTTTAGCCAGCCAGGACTTTGAAATTCCTCTAGTGGAAAATTCATCATAGATTGTAGGAAACTTACTGTCTATAGATCATAGGGTCCCCTGATGTTAAAAACAGCAAATAATTATCTTAAATTACAAAACTTTTCTATAAGTATTAAAGAAATATATTCCAGCTATTAAGGACTGTGCAAAAATAGACTACTTGGATATATTAAAATGCATGAGTTTTCTTTCTGAATATGTTCACATTTTGATTCTTGGCTAAGGGTTAATATTCCTTGTCTTTATCTTTAATTTCTTCCTATGTAGAAGTAAGTTTTTGATCAAGTTACTATCTTGAGCAGAGAGTGAATTAATATAAAAGGGGCTAAATGAAGTAAGTGGTGAGAGTTTTTTATGAAAGCATTATAGGCTTGGCACTCATGGCTCAGTGATTAGGGTGCTAGCCACATACACCGGGGCTAACAGGTTCAAACCCAGCCTGGGCCTGCTAAAAAACAATGACAACTGCAACCAAAAAAGTAGCCAGACGTTGTGGCGGGTGCCTGTAGTCCCAGCTACTTGGGAGGCTGAGGCAAGAGAATTGCTTAAGACCAAGAGTTTGAGGTTGCTGTCAGCTGTGACATCATGGCACTCTACAAGGGCACCATAATGAAACTGTCTCCAAAGAAACAAAGAAAGCATTATAGAAATAAAAGAAAGAAAAATATAATACTCATGTGGGTGTGTACATGTATGTGTGTGTGTGTATATATATATGTGAACCCCTGTAAGTTGGCCACCCAAGGACTGTAACAAACTGGTTGATATATGGAGGTGGTCAACATAAGGAACTATGTCTACTGTACTGATAGGTACATGTGTGATGCATGTTTGATCTATGAAAATTAGGTCAACTTGAGGTGGTCATTGTAGGGAGTTGGTTAGCTATGGAGGTTCTACTTACTGTATTTTGTGTGTTTTATGTACAGATGCTAGAGTGATCCTTTTAGCTATAACTGGGAGTCTACAATGATTTCCCTAATAGTTTGTCCTTTATTTGATGTGTTATCTCTGTGGGTGCTTTGTAGGTGCTGGAGCTGGCAGGTAATGCTTCCAAGGATCTCAAAGTAAAACGTATCACTCCACGTCACTTGCAGCTTGCAATCCGCGGTGACGAAGAATTGGATTCCCTTATCAAGGCTACCATAGCTGGAGGTGGTATGTATTATTACTTAAGCTTAGATTATTATTGGTCTTTCTAATATCATTTAGATTAATGATCTAGTGCATTTGGTTTTTGGTTTTTGGATTTTGCTCCTTCCGCCTCTTCTGTTTTCGATCCAGTGCATTTGAATGATTAAGATATAAGCTTTAGGGCAGCGCCTGTGGCTCAGCAAGTAGGGCGCTGGCCCCATATACCGAAGGTGGCGGGTTCAAACCCGGCCTGGGCCGAACTGCAAAAAAAACCCGGAAAAATAGCTGGGTGTTGTGGTGGGTGCCTGTAGTCCCAGCTACTCGGGAGGCTGAGGCAAGAGAATTGCCTAAGCCCAAGAGCTGGAGGTTGCTGTGAGCTGTGTGACGCCACAGCACTCTACCGAGGGTGATAAAGTGAGACTTTGTCTCTACAAAAAATATATATATAAGCTTTAATTTCATAGATGTTAAGTCTACTATAATTCTAGCCACCTTTTCATAATGACATGAATAAATATTTATTCTCCTGAAAGCCATATATATTCCTACTTTTCTTTTTTTTTTTTTTGGCCAGGGCTGGGTTTGAACCTGCCACCTCCGGCATATGGAGCCAGTGCCCTACTCCTTGAGCCACAGGTGCCACCCCTATATTCCTACTTTTATTTTAGCTAATTCTTTGTTTAAATTTCATGCAACATTTAAAACCTGATGTTTACTATATTTCCCATGCCTTTTAAACTGTTTGAAAAATGACCTTGAGAAATTGCTTAACATAGTGCCCTTGAAAGGGTTGAAATAATCAAAATGGATCAGGATCAGTGAAGGGTGGAGGTAGGGCAGGCACAAATCCTAGCACTGTGGGAGGCTGAGGCAGGAGGATTGCTTGAGCTATTATGGAGTTCAAGACCGGCCTGAGCAGTAGTGAGACCCAGTCTCTAGTAAAAGTAGAAAAACTGAGGCAAGAGAATCACTTGCGCCCAGGAGTTTGAGGTTGCTGTGAGCTATGATGCCATGGCACTCTCCTCAGAGGGCCAAAGTGAGACTGTCTCAAAAAAAAAAAAAAAAAGGGCACCTGAACACACACAAATTTACATGTAGTTTTAGAGAGGTCCACAGACCTGGGAATAACTCTTGTTATAATACTTTAGAATCAGAAGGTGAAAAGAGACTTAAGTAAATTTCATTTGTACAGTTGCTCTTTTTGCTTAAAGCACTAAAGTGTTACAATTAAAACTGAAGTTTTTAATAATAACTTTTTAAATTTCATTCTAGGCGTGATCCCTCACATCCACAAATCTCTGATTGGAAAGAAGGGACAGCAGAAAACTGCTTAGAGGATTGCTTTGACCAATCGTCTTCCTCCCCGTCATTGTACTGTAACTGGGACAGAAGAAATAATGGGGATATGTGGAATTTTTAAAAACAGTTAAATGAAAAAGCATAGACAATTACTGTAGACATAAAAGAAACATTTGTACGTCCTTAGACTCAAAGTTTGATAAACCTTTTCATGTGGTGACAGTTGTGTGTTGATTGGCTAGGTTTATCCCCGTGTGTTTTATACAAAAATAGAATTGATAAACCATTTTTTACAAAATTAATTGTCTCAAAACTGTTCTGTTCACAATTTATTGGAATATTTTGCTCAGACTATGAATTTTTTTAAATCTCAAATTGGTTATTCCAAGTAACCTTGAAACAGAAATTGGGAATATAGCTTTACAGTGATTGATGCTGTGTTATATTGAATCTTGGATGCTATTGGTCTTTAGTACCATTTTTAACATACCACAAAGAAAGAAAAACTGTCAGATAAAGAATGATACCCAACCAATTATGGGACATATCCCAATTTCAGAGATGTTAGAGTATGAAGTATGTGTTTATGGCTGACATGGGGTAGTGGAATTATATGAATTCTGTATTAAGCAGCTTACCATGTGCCAGGCCCTGTGTTAAGTGCTTCACTGATCAAGAAATTTTATTACCCCCATTTTACAGATGTGGAGCCTAAGACAAATTAAATGATTTGGCACAAAACATTCAGCTAGTAGAGAGAAAATGGCAAAGGTAGGATTCAAATCTAGATCTGGCTAACTCTAGAGCCCACATTCTAACCTTGAATTAATATTAAATTTATTAATATTAAAGAGTTTTCTGCTTTTGGCTTAAACTCCCAACTTTCGTAGTCATATTGATACAGCAACATTCATTAATTGACACAGTCTTTTTAAAAGTATTTGTCAGTTTCTAAGTAACTGTTAGAAGATTTAAGTTAATGTACTAGTTAATGGTCCACTAGAAAATCTATTTTTCTGCCTAGAAGTCTTCATTAAAGAAAGACAATTTTAAATGTTTTACACTATCAAAACTCATTTTTAAAAATGTTTTATTATGGAAATTCTCGTAAATACACAAGAATAAAGAGACTAGTGTAATGAAAGCCCATGTACAAGTCCTCCAATTTGAATGGCTGTCCAGTGGTCAGTCTTGTTTACCTGTATCCCTGCCTGTCTCCTATCCCTGATGGATCAGTTTGAATCCCATTAACAGGCATAGGATTTTCACATCTCTGACTAAAGAGACATATTCAAATGTCTCTAAAGATAGAGCACTTTTCAAAACAACCACAGCACTGTTGCCTAAGACAACTTTTTTTAATATCAAATACCAATCCTGTATTCAAATTTGCCTGATTGTTTTCATAATTTTTTTGTTTTTGTTTTTGACACTCACCCTAGGTAGAGTGCTGTGACATCGTAGCTCATAGCAACCTCCAACTCCTGGCCTCAGCTTCCCAAATAGCTCGGACTACAGGCACCTGCCACAATATCCGGCTAGTTTTTGTTTTTGTTTTGTTTCATTTTTTCTATTTGTGGTAGAGACGGGGTCTCGTTCTTGCTAGGCTAATCTGGAACTCCTGAACTCAAGCAATCCACCCACCTCAGCCTCCCGGAATACTAGGATGACGGGCGTGAGTCATCACACCAAGCCTTTGTCTCACAATTTTTTTTGGTTAGAATCAGGATCCAAACAAAATGTATATCTTGCATTTTAATATCTCTTTTGTTTCCTTTTAATCTATAGATTTCCATTCCTTCTTTGTTTTTCTTGCAGTTTTTTTAAGAAACTGAGTTGTTTGTCCTATAGACTTGTCCCTCAGTGTGGATTTTACTGAATGCTTCCTAATGATGTGATTAAAAATTTTTCTGTCTTCTATATTTCCTATAAACTGATAGAACTTGAGGACTGGTTTTTTTCCACAAAAAGAATTCACAGATGATATTATATAGTTTTATTTTATTGCAGTAGAGAGCATGTAATGACTGTTTCTCATCTTATAATGTTAAGATTGATGGTAGGTTTGTGCTGCCATCCGTTATGCAGTTCTCTGTCAGCTTTCCCCTAAACGTTTTAGCCACCATTCACAGTACTTCCACAGATCTTGGATTCCACTGGTGGTTGCCAACCAGTGACACCCTGTCTTCCCTCCTGCATCTTTTAGCTGAAATTCTAGAAGACAAGGGAAAATAGAAATACTGAATTCTCTTGGCACATATATTGAAATTTTTATAGTGGAAGGCCCACAGTTGTCCCTCTCTGAGTTTTAATAGTTTTCAGAAACAAAAGTAGCAATACAAAACAAAATAATAGACCTTGTGACTGAATCACTTGAATAAGGGCAATTTTGCTAAAGTTTTCTAGATAATTGCTTCAGATATCTGGTTCATTTTGGTAGGATAGTTACTTGACTGTGTACTGTACTTCCAGGATTGTACTTTTGTTTTCTTTTTTTTTTTTTAACTTTATTCAAATTAATATAAGAGTACAATATTTAGGTTACATTGTTCTCACATCCAGGTGTACTTTTTTTTTTTGTTACAGAAACCTTAACATGAAAGTAGAACAACTACTCAGCTCCCACAGTTAGGATCAATCTTATTTCATTTGTACCCGGCCTATTCTTCCCATTGAGTTATTTTAAAGCAAATCCTAGCCATATCACTTCATCTATAATTTTTTTTTTTTTTTTGAGACAGAGCCTCACCCTGTCACCCTCACTAGAGTGCCATGGTCTCACAGCTCACAGCAACCTCAAACTCCTGGGCTCAAGCAATTTTCTTGCCTCAGCCTCCGAAGTAGCTGGAACTACAGTCACCCACCATAACACCCGACTATTTTTAGAGACAGGGTCTCACTCTGGCTCAGGCTGGTTTTGAAACTGTAAACTCAGGCAATCCACCCTCTTGGCTTTCCAGAGTGCTGGGATTACGTGCATGATCCATCACACCCAGCCTCATCTACAATATCTTAATATGTTTATCTAAAAGACAGCATTTCTTTTTTTTTTTTTTTTTTTTTTTAGACAGAGTCTCACTATGCCATCCTCAGTAGAGTGCTATTGCATCACAGCTCACAGCAACCTCAAACTCCTGGGCTTAAGCCATTCTCTTGCCTCAGCCTCCCAAGTAGCTGCGACTACAGGGCGCCTGCCACAACGCCCGACGCCCGACTATTTTTTTTGTTGCAGTTGCCATTGTTTAGCTGACCCAGGCTGGGTTCAAACCCGCCAGTCAAGGTGTATGTGGCCAATGCCGTCACCACTGTGCTCTGGGCACTGAGCCCAAAGACAGCATTTCTTTTTAAATTTTTTTTTTTTTTTTTTTGAGACAGAGCCTCAAGCTGTCACCCTGGATAGAGTGCAGTGGCATCACAGCTCACAGCAACCTCCAATTCCTGGGCTCAAGCGAGTCTCCTGCCTCTGCCTCCCAAGTCGCTGGGACTACAGGCGCCCGCCACAATGCCCGGCCATTTTTTTGGTTGTAGCCTTCATTGTTATTTGGCGGCCCGGGCTGGATTCGAACCCGCCAGCTCAGGTGTACGTGGCTGGCGCCTTAACCTGTTGAGCCACAGGCGCCAAGCCTCTTTTTAAATTTTTTATTATTAGAAAAAGCTGCTTAACTACTCAAGCACCTGAAAATTTTTTTTTAGTATTTCAAGACCAGTATCTTAGCTAGTGCTGCACAGAGAAGTAACAATAGCATTCTGCGGATTTAATTTTTTGTTGTTGTTTGTTTTGAGACAGTCTCACCATGTTGCCCTTGGTAGAATGCTGTGGTGTCATAGCTCAGAGCAACCTCAAACTCTTGAGCTATTCTTTTGCCTCAGCCTCCCAAGTAGCTGGGACTACAGGCACCCGCTGCAACACCCGGCTATTTTTTGCTTGCAGTTTTCATTGTTTAGCAGGCCCGGGCCGGGCTCAAACCTGCCAGCCTCTGTGTGTGGCTGGTACCCTACTTACTGAGCAATTTTTGTTTTTGTAATAGAAGTTAGAACTTGGATAGAATGAGTTATATTTGGGAAGAGTCCACTAAGGAAATAATACAAATAAGGTTTTGGGAATGAAGAATGGCATTTATATGAGAAGTTAATGACACATGGGGTGAAGAGTATCTGTTTTTTTTTTCCCTTAAAGACAGCTAAGATCCAGGCGGTGCCTGTGGCTCAAAGGAGTAGGGTGCTGGCCCCATATGCCAGAGGTGGCGGGTTCAAACCCAGCCCCAGGCCAAAAAAGACAGCTAAGATCTAAAGGAATAGAACATGTGACATAGGCTTTGGTGCCTATCTGTGGTTGATATTGCAATAGTTCTTTTCTGACATTTTAATGAAAAATTCAAATATACAAAAAAGTTAAAATAGTTAATAGTGAATAATTCTTACACTACCTAGATTCTACAATTAACATTTTACTTGTATTTTATCACATACATCATTTATAGGATGGCCCTTATTTGCCTGTTGTATTTATCCTCTGTATGTCCTGTTATTTCTTGTGAAAGAAGAGAAGGTGTTCTTAGATGATGTCATTGTATTAGGTGACTTTGAGGTTTTGGTGACCTAGAGAAACAAGATTCTTCTGGAATGTTTGCTAAGCTGAACTAAGAGACTGAGAAACGACTGAATGTGCTGAACAAGGACATTTCCTTTTGTATATGTGAATCTGATGTTAAGCAAAATTCTTGATCTGCTTAGGAGAAGATTTAAAGTCATTTCAGAGCACATTTTTGTACATACTAGTATTCTGAATGCATAAAATGACCTATTTATGTTTGTTCTTTTAGATAAACCAAGTTGCTATAGTGTCAGTCTACACCACCATCCTGAGTGAAAATCTTAGCAAGTCTAGGGACCTCCAGGCACTGGAAAGGGTGGGAACATGGGGGTTGAAGAGTATAATTTGGATCTATTTCTCAGTTTTTGTTTCATAAGGGAGTCCCAAGTGGAGTAACCTGAAAAGTGTAAAAGTTGAAGACCAGTGTACTCCTATCCCTGGTAAAAATAAGCTTTTCCACAACCTACCAATTAACTAGCGTTTCTTAAAATGCAAATACATAGTGTTAATTTTGGTCACTTGGCAGAAGGCCAAGTACTCCAAAACATTTTTGAAGGGAGATAGCATTTTTGCTTTGGAGGCTGTAGATGTACAAGAGAGATTCCAAGGCTGGCACAATGGCTCACGCCTGTAATCCTAGCACTCTGAGAGGCCAAATTGGGTGGATTGTTTGAGCTCACCAGTTGAAGACCAGCCTGAGCCAGAGCGAGACCCCGTCTCTAAAACTAGCCAGGTGTTGTGGTGGGCACCTGTAGTCCCAGCTACTTAGGAGGCTGAGGCAAGAGTATCTCTTGAGTCCCAGGAGTTTGAGGTTGCTGTGAGCTGTGACATCACCGCACTCTGCTAAGGGTGAGGCTCTGTCTCAAAAAGATAGATTCCAGGAGTTGATGGTAGGCAGAATTTTGGCCAACATCACCTTCCCTCCCTTAGTGTTACAAAGGGAATATGTTACATTATGGGGTAAAAGGGACTTTGCAGATTCACCCAAAGTTTCTAAAATAAGGATATTATACACCATAATCACATGAACCCTTAAAATTGAAAGAAACATCAGGAGTGAAATTCAAAGGTAGACTAAAGGTGCCATTGCTGTCTTGAAGATAGAGGGACCCTAGGAAAAGGAGGAGGAAGAAATGAATCCTTCCAACAACCAGTGAGCTTGGAAGTGGACCCTGATGCTAGGATGAAACAGCCTTAGCATAGAATCAGCCATGTTGATTGGTCGGTAGCCAGACTTCTGACCTACAGAAAGTTTGTATAAAGCCACTAAGCTTTGGCAATTTGTTACAGCAGCAATAGAAAATAGGAATATGGGCTCGGCACCTGTGGCTCAACGGGCTAAGGTGCCAGCCATGTACACCTGAGCTGGCAGGTTCGAATCCAGCCCGGGCCCGCCAAACAATGACAGCTGCAACCAAAAAATGGCCGGGCGTTGTGGTTGGTGCCTGTAGTCTCAGCTACTTGGGAGGCGGAGGCAGAGGACTCGCTTGAGCCCAGGAATTGGAGGTTGCTATGAGCTGTGATGCCACGGCACTCTATCCAGGGTGACAGCTTGAGGCTCTGTCTCAAAAAAAAAAAAAAAAAAAAAAGAAAATAGGAATATGTACATGATTTGTAAGCTTCAGGCCTTGAAGGGGTAGATATTTGTGACTTGGTACAAGTAGAGAGCAGGAGAGAGTTGGGCCTTATGTAGTAATCCTTTTGAAGGTGACATGTAGCTCTGGAGTCCATTCCATCTGAATTCAAGTCTTTATTGGCTGGTCCCTAGCTTCAAGCCTCTGCCTTCATCCCAAAAGTGGAGATAATAGTACCTACCTCACATACCCTGATCTGTGCATGAGAACACATGCAAGACGCTTAGCACGGTGACTGGGGCCCAGAGAGCCCCAAGACTCCCTGGAAGCACAGTGGCCCCTTTTGTTTTTCAGTCAGCATTTTTAAGCAGAGACCTTATTACCAGAGGCACAGGAATGTGAGCAGAATACACTCTAAACGCTAAATGTGAAAACTAGGTTTCCCAAGCCAGTTGCTTAGGATACTACTGCAGAAAGAACCAAGGTGCTGATAAAGTAACATGTGAATCTATTAGAATGTTGAGAGGTAGACCCATAACATTCTGTGTGGTGATAGCTTCTCCACAAACTCAAAAGGTGTCAGAGTACATAGTTTGATGAAACCTTCAAAAAGTTACTGGTAATATATGTGAACCAATAGAGAAAAAAATAGTTATATTAAAATAGGAGTGCCTGACAATTAACTTTGTTTGTTCATCTTGTTTCCTAGCTACAAAGCACCCAAGATTCAAATAATGCACCAAGAAAACTGTAAATTACTATGTATATTTTGGAACTTTGAAATGGATACATGAAAATTAGTGAAACTATAACTATGAGCTTTTCACCTGCCAAACACCTACTGTACTTTATGTGATACAAGAGCCCCGTGAGCTCCATGGCCACCTCTTTACAGAATGGGCCCTCCCTTCAAGAGCTGGTCTCGAGAGAGCAAAGGGGTCAGCTCCCGGGATAGTAGCGGAGCCATTCCTTCTGGTGGCATGGCCTGAGTTCCTGGTGAGGTGACAATTGGAGAGTCAAATTTTGCAAGAATTTGTGAACTTGTCTCTGGTTAATAATTACAGAAAAGCCTCCTTTAAATTTTTTTTAATCATTCTAATTTTGTAAGTAAACTCTGAAATCGTACAGCCATTATACAACTAAAGTCTCAGCAGTGGAGGTTAGGCTAGTTTCTTCCCAATTTGGCTCAGATTCCTCAGGGATGCCCAGTTCAGACAAACAGCTGCTTACCCAGTCCTTATTTTGCTGAGAATATGCAGGTCTGCCCATTCACTTCCACCTGCTCAATTTGAGTCTTTTGTTCCTGGATGTTTCCTGTTTGGGGGCACTTTTAGGAACTAGCCTCTGCAAATGCTTATAGTTTGTAGGGATGTTGTGTGACATGTTAATGTAGTTTACCAAGATTTGTTCTTCGGCAGTAGTCCAGGCTTCGTGTGTACTTTTGAAAAGAATAAGACTATTCTTTTTAAACTCTGTAATTAGGACCTTTTTCTATTTGAGTTGTATTCCTTTCTAGCTTCAACTGTCTGCATTTGTGTATAATAGAAATAATTCATTTTATGAACAGATTAGATTAGGAATGGTCACTGATGGTGGTTCCACTTTTTTCACAGATGTCCCATTACATAGATGAATGTATTACATAATAAATAACAGTAGTCTTCTTCTAAATGACAGAAAAAACAAGTTGGTTGATTGTCTTGACTTGTAAATTTTATGTTTTAAATTTTTCCTGGACTGCATGTCAGCAAAAAATCAAAGAATGGCATACTAATATTAATGAAAATTCTGAGTATATTTATTTAACTGGCATGATTTTTCCATGTATATGTGTGCTTGATCTTTTATTGTGTGTAGCTTGTCACATTTTCTGTTGATAAAGTTGTTTTTAGTTTATATAATGGAATTAAATATATTCTGTGTAAAAAGAGGTGGGCTGAACTAAATATCTGGACAATTGCTTTCAGATTTAGAAACTAAAAAAGTGAATCTCCCATCACTGCAAGCATTCGAGAGGGCAGATCCTCTGCATTTTCTTTCTCTGCAGCAGGAAGGCAATAATTAGCTTCACTATATAGACCAAGAAATTCAGACAGGTATGTGATTGAACATCCCAGGGTCACATATCTAAAATCGGAAAGAGCTGAGAATCTGGTTTGTTTAGCTCCAAGACTTAGGGTTTGTTTATTTTTCCTATAGATAGAGAGGATCACTAAACATTTCTTTGAAAACCTACCAACATGCCTTATCTCATTTAACCACCTGAATAAATCTGGGAAATAAATACACCAGCCTCATTTTTTACAAGCAAAGACATTCTAATTTAGAATGTTAGATAGCCCAAGCCCAAAGTAATGCAGCTCTGGTTGGCTATGAATAGGGCCCAACACAAAATAGGAAACTCACTTAAAACATTATGAGAAGCTGGGCGCCCATTGATCAGTGGTTAGGGCACTGGCCACATGTCCTGGGGGCAGGTAAACGAGAAAACAAACGAAAAAAAATAGCCGAGCATTGTGGCAAGCGCCTGTAGTACCAGCTACAGAGAGACTGAGGCAATTAAATTACTTGAGCCCAAGAGTTTGAGGTTGCTGTGAGCTATGATGCAACAGCACTCTATCGAGGGTGACAAAGTGAGACTCTGTCTAAATAAAAATAAATTTAAAAAACATTATGAGGCTGGGTGCCTGTGGCTCAATGGGCTAAGGCGCCAGCCACGTACACCTGAACTGGTGGGTTCGAATCCAACCCCGGCCTGCCAAACAACAATGACGGCTGCAACCAAAAAATGGCTGGGCGTTGTGGCGGGTGCCTGTAGTCCCAGTTACTTGGGAGGCCGAGGCAGGAGACTCGCTTAAGCCCAGGAATGGGAGGTTGGAGGTTGCTGTTAGCTGTGATATCACAGCACTCTATCCAGGGTGACAGCTTGAGTCTCTGTCTCAAAAAAAAAACCATTATGAGATATTTTTGTTTTTTTTGGTGGAACTCAATTGAGTGGTATGGCTCCTACAATGCCTAAAAAGAAAAAAACAGAACCCCCAAAAAGAAAATGAAAGATTATTCAGTGAAAAGTGGACAGATGACTACTATTTTTTTTTTTGAGACAGAGCCTCAAGCTATTGCCCTGGGTAGAGTGCTGTGGCATCACAGCTCTCAGCAACCTCCAACTCCTGGGCTCAAGTGATTCTCCTGCCTCAGCTTCCCAAGTAGCTGGGACTATAGGCGCCTGCCACAACACTCAGCTATTTTTGGGGTGCAGCCATCGTTGTTTGGCGGGCCCAGGCTGGATTCGAACCCACCGGCTCAGGTGTATGTGGTTGGCGGCCTAGCCACTTGAGCCATGGGCGCTAAGCCTACTTTAGAGTCTCTGTCACCCTGGGTAGAGTGCTATAGTGTCATGGCTCACAGCTACCTCAGACTTCTGGGTTCAAGTGATCCTCCTGCCTCAGCCTCACAAGTAGCTGGAACTGCAGGTACCCACAATAATGCCCAGCTAATTTTTCTATTTTTAGTAGATAAAGGGTCTCACTCTTGCTCAGGCTTTTCTCAAAATCCTAAGCTCAAGGTATCCTCCCATTTTGGCTTCCTAAGGTCCTGGGATCATAGGCTAGAGCCACAGCACCCAATCAGGGATGAGTACTTTTTTGTTGAGGAAAACAGTAAGGCACTTTGCTCAATTGGTAGGGAATTTGTGTAAGTTTTTAAAGAGTATATCATTTGAAAAGGCATTATATGGGCCTAGAGCCCATAGCACAGTGGTTACAGCACCATGGAGGCTGGCGGGTTGGAACCCAGCCAGGCCAGCTAAACAACAATGACAACTGCAACAACCAAAAAAAGGGCATTGTGGTGGGTGCCTGTAGTCCCAACTACTTAGAAGGCTGAGGCAAGAGAATCGCTTAAGCCCAAGAGTTTGACATGAGCTGTGATGCCACGACACTACCTAGGGCAACATAGTGAGACTCTGTCTCAAAAAAAAAAAAAGAGGGCTCGGCGCCTGTGGCTTAACAGGCTAAGGCGCCAGCCACGTACACCTGAGCTGGCGGGTTCAAATCCAGCCCGGGCTGCCAAACAACAATGACGGCTGCAACCAAAAAATGTCCGGGGCAGCCAAACACCTTCTGAGCAAGGGCGATGAAACTACGAGCAGGAGCTGGCGCCTGGGACCCAGCCGTGCTGCCCAGTTATGATGACCAGTGTGGATAAGACCGTGTCCTGCCTACAGGCCTCCTCTGTGCCGAGCGACGGCCTACCCACAGACACACAAACTCAAGGCACTTCTAAGAAGAGTCTATTACCTGTAAGGTCCAAAGAAGTCCTTGTTTCCAAACATCTTCATTCAGGAGGGCTAGAGAATGATGTTGCAGAAATCACCAAATCAGACGAGAGAATGGGCAGATGAAGGTTGCAGACACTGCCAACAGAAGGAATGTCAAAAAGGGCTGCAAACCACCATGTAAGCAAAAGTCAGGAAGAGCTCAAGGATAAGAACCAGGTCTTAGAGGCCATCAGCAAGCAGTTGCACCAGAAGTTGACTGCAACTCAGGGAGAGCTGAAGGACCTGACCCAGTAAGTAGAGCTGCGAGAGAAGTTTCAAGACAACTGTCTGGCAATTTTGGAAAGCAAAGGTCTCATCCCAGCTTTAGTCAATGAGACCCTGGCATCACAGCAAGAAGCCACGACAGATCACACGGACTCTATGTGGCTGTTAGAAACTTTGAAAGATGACCTGAAGCTTTTTAACGAAACAGCCAAAAAACAAATGGAGGAGTTACAGGCCTTAAAGGTACAGTTGAAGATGAAAGAAGAAAGGGTCCGATTCCTAAAACAGCGTCCTTTATTTAACTGTCAACTAAATGATTTTACAGCAACCATTAAGGAAATGGAGCAGCTATTGGAAATGTGATAAAGAGCAAGTGGCTAGATGGCTGCCCCTTGGGGATAAACTCTCAGAGGAAGCCATGTAGGACATCTTGGCCATGATTTTCTGGGACTCAACATCTCCAAAGTGAAAACAGGATTAAGGACAGTTTATGCTGGAGTGGCAGTTCCCCTTTTAAGCAAGTTTTCCCAGCCTTCAGATGTGTCAGCCCTCCTGAGCCCTATGTGGATAATTGAGACCTACAAGAGTGGGACCTGGAAGCTTGAATTGACCTCTTTGGGCAACCACTTGATTCTTTCACACCATTAGAATGGGGGACTAAACCAGCCACAGCTAGAGGATCTAAAATGTCACTTTCAAATTTTTGAGAAGAAACCTTAATCGCAATGGAGCACAGGTGCTCAAGGGGAGGCATCATTAAGGAGCCTAGCTGTCTGCTTCTAACTTTGAGCACATCTCTGTCCCATCCTGGTTGGGTTTCCATACCTCATTATTAATTTATGAACTTAAAGTTGCTTGATGTGTTTTTTGGCTTAGTAAATGGGGTGAAGGTATAGTTATAACATGTACTTGAAACAACACACCTTGGAGCTTTTAATGTAAGTCAGTTCTGGGTTTTTTTAAGTGCTTTAAAAATAAATACATGAATATTCTGACTGTAACACTGAGGAATACAAATAGCCATTTAACGTAAATATGTCAGCTGATCATTGTTGAACTAATCTAGTGAACATGTTCAAGATATTCTGACTTAGATTTTTCTTCCAACCATTAAGTGCCCTGTGACTAGCCCCCTGCCTTCCAGGAGCATTGGCTAGTCTCCTGAGAGTGCTCCCCGTTTGTAGCAGTGGATCCCAGACTTTTCTCCCCAGCTTTGTGGCCACATGCTGCCTATGTTCTCCTTGTACTCCTAAGCATAGTTATATGCTTGCTGTTTGCTTTGCACAGCCAATCCTGGGCCTGGTCTCGGTCCTATAGATCCTTCTAGTCCATGGCAGGCCTCTCCCCAGTTTACCAAAGGCTTGGTCAAATTTTATTTCCTAGTCAAATTAGACTGATTGTGGCTTTGGCCATCTCCCATTCTTTCTACACCTCCTAATTTCGTCACCCTACCCTCCTACCTCCCACCCTTGAGCATCTTTAAGCCTGCCCAGAGTTACCCAGTGAAGACCAGTACACTTTCATAGTAGTTTAAAGGGCCAAACTTGTTTTCCTTCACATTCACAAAGTTGGTTATATCTCAAATATATTGAGCCTGCTCACTAAAAACTGGGTTATGGCAAATGATTTGTCTCAACCTAAGTTTTTACCAATAAAATAGAGACAATATCTGTCTTGCTGGGTTGCTATAAAAGAGTTTTGTGCATCTAATCCAGTGTCTGGTAAAAGTACTCCGATCCTGGTGGTGATATTATTAAAGTTCAAAAGTTACCTTGGCAGAAGATTCCCTTCATCATCTTGCCCCAGTTTCTCCAGTGTTGTCTCTCCCCACCCCAGACATAGTGCCTGTAGCTCAGCAGCTAGGGCGCCAGCCACATACACCAGAGCTGGCAGGTTTGAACCCAGCCTGGGCCTGCCAAACAACGACAACTGTTTTGGAAATGGATAGTGGTTATAGTTGCACAACATTGTGAATGTACTTAATGCCACTATACATTAAAATGGTTACTATGCCTAAAAAAAAAAAAAAAATGTGAGCTGTGATGCCACGGTACTCTATCCAGGGTGACAGCTTGAGGCTCTGTCTCAAAAAAAAAAAAAGGCATTATATGTAAAAGCATGCTGCCAGATTTGATGCACATGAAGTATTGTGTTATAAGGACAAAATAGCAACGCTGAAAAAAATCTGTGCTCTCAAGAATGGAGAAGCATGAATCCCATGTACTCTATTTTGATATCAGGACAATTAATGACAATTAATGACACAGTGGAGGTGGGGGAAGGGGAGAGTCGAGAGAAAAAGAATGAGGGAGGGGTGGGGAAAGGAAGAGCAGAGAGAGGGAAGGAGCGAGGCGGGTGGGGTCTTGGTGTGTGCCACACCTTTTGGGGGCAAAACACGATTATAAGAGGGACTTTACCTAACAAATGCCATCAGTGTAACCTGGTTTCTTGCATCCTCAATGAATCCCCAACAATAAAAAATAAATTAAAAAAATCTGTGCTCTCAACAAAAAATGTTTTTAGAAAGTTATAACTCAGATGGATTTCATTATAAAAGCTAGTTATTTGGCAGCATGTTTAATACCAAAATATTCTTTTTTTTTTTTTTTCTTTTTTGTAAGAGACAGAGTCTCACTTTATCGCCCTCGGTAGAGTGCTGAGGTATCACAGCTCACAACAACCTCCAACTCCTGGGCTTAGGCAATTCTCGTGCCTCAGCCTCCCAAGTAGCTGGGACTACAGGCACCCACCACAACACCCAGCTATTTTTTTGTTACAGTTGGCCAAGGCTGGGTTTGAATCCGCCACCCTTGGTATATGGGACTGGCGCCCTACCCACTAGGCCACAGGTGCCACCCAATACCAAAACATTCTAAACTGGCTAAACGAGATGGCTCATACCTGAAATTCCAGCACTCTGGGAGGCCAAGGCCTGTGGAGTGCTTGAGCTCAGAAGTTCTAGACCAGCTCAAAAAAGAGCAAAACCCCATCTCTACTAAAAATAGAAAAGCTACCTAGGCATCAGCGTGAGCACCTATAGTCCCAGCTACTTGGGAGGCTGAGGCAAGAAGATTGCTTGAGCTCAGGAGTTTGAGGCTACTGTGAGCTAAGCTGATGACATTGCACTCCAGCCAGGGCAAGAGTGAGATTCTACCTATAAAAAAAATAAAAAAATAGAAGTTGAGGCAGTTGCCACACAAAACTCAAATTTCGTTGTATCATTGCTTAGTATATCAAGAAACTTACGTGCAAAAGTTTTTTAAATGGATTACATAATGCAAATTGTTATCAAGACTGCGAATTTCATAAATTGAATTCAAAGAATTGAATCATTGCCGGGAGGAGCAAGATGGCGGCCAAGTAACAGCTTCCTTGCAAGTGGGCATGGTGAGACTGGGGAGAGAAGACTCCAGGCATCTCTGGCTAGTGGGAGCTGCCCTTTGGAGACACAGCGAGAGACTTCTAGACCCCATGAGGAGGACAAAGCAGTGGAGAACTGGAAAGTGTGTTCGTTCCATCTAATCCCGCCGCCAGCTGTTAAGTACAGCAACAGTGAGATTACAAACTGAAAATGCCTTACCTGTGAGCTGTTTTGTTTTTTTTGGACTTGGCACTCAGTTGAACTACCTTGGGAGAACTTGGGCAAGAGTGGGTAGGACTTTAAGCATTGTCCAGGGCCCCAGACTGAGCCGCTGAGCCAGACGGAGCTAATAGTGTTTGGCTGTGGGCCTCGCAGAGCCATTGTAGGAGAACTACCCTGGCAACCTCCGCCCTTAGGGTCGCAGAACAAAGATCAGGTGGGAGACCTCGGGCGAGTAATCTAGTGAATGAGCAACCTAAAGGCAGGAACTGAGACGCCTTACAGCGTTAGCTCTGAGGGGCATAGAGTGAGACAGGTTTTGGCACACTGGGTAAGTGGACAGTCACTTCAGGAGTGTTTCCAGTGACAAGTGCTTTCCTGGGAAAGCTTCTGCTTAGCCCAGGTTATCAGTTTAAAGTGCCTTTTAAGCGGGCTGAGGAGAGGTTTAGGCTCTCCACCCTGCGGGGTTCGAGAAATCAGCAGAGGCCTCCGGTCTCCATCTTGTATAGCCGTATCAACATTGTGATTAATATCTCATACCCCAGAAGATCACTTGTTGATCAGACAATATTCAGCAAGATATATATACTGTTTTGTTTTGGTTTTCATTCTGGGTTTTTTTTTTTTTTTTTTGAGACAGAGCCTCAAGCTTTCCCCCTGGATAGAGTGCTGTGGCATCACAGCTCACAGTAACCTCCAATTCCTGGGCTCAAGCGAATCTCCTGCCTCCACCTCCCAAGTAGCTGGGATTGCAGGTGTCCGCCACAACTCCCAGCCATTTTTTGGTTGCAGCTGTTGTTGTTTGGCGGGCCTGGGCTGGATTCCAACCGCCAGCTCAGGTGTACGTGGCTGGCGCCTTAGCCCATTGAGCCACAGGCGCCAAGCCTTGGTTCTGTTTTTTAATTTCAACATTTCCCTCTAGATTTTTCTTTTTGTCTTTTCTTTCTTCATTTTTCTAGTTTAAGCATAATTTTTCATTGTTTTCCCCCAGTTTTATCCTATGAAGTTTTCTGTTTGCTTGTTTTGGTTTGATTTATAGCATTTTTCTCTTTCCTCTCTACTTGGTGGAGGTGGGGTACTGTGTCTGAAAAGGCTAGCAAAGAGCTGCTGACCTCAAGGGAAACACCCAACCCAGCACCCCGAGAGGTTGGGGGTTTTTAAGCTCGGGTCAAAGTACCCTACTGTATATCTATATTGCTCTTGTCTCCCTCTATCTGTGCCTCTCTTCTTTTTGTCAATATTCCCTTTAACTCACCCTCTCTCCTTTCTCTTTTTTCTTTTCTTTTTTTTTTCTTTTTTTCCCTTCTTGCTCTTCAATCTTCTCATCCTTCTGGTCCTGTACCAAAAGGACTCATTGAAACCCTAGTCCAGAGGCACGGTAACTTACAGAGCAAGGGGAAGTGAAAGGAAAATTAGGGCAAGGAAACAGATAAAAGAAAATACTCATGAGGAAGAATCAGCAGAAAAATCCTGGTAACATGAAAAACCAGTCCAGAGCAACACCCCCCCCCCCACCGCCCAAGGGACTGTGAGGTAGCTACTGCAGAGGATTCCACCTACAGAGAAATGTTAGAAATGACATAAAGGGGATTTAGAATACAGATGATGAAAACAATGAAGGAAATGAGGGAAATAATGAAGAAAACTGCTGATAAAGTGGAAAATAACCAAAAGGAAATCCAAAAACAGAATCAAATAAGAGATGAACAATATGAAGAGTATAGAAAGGATATAGTGGCTCGGCACCTGTGGCTCAACGGGCTAAGGCACCAGCCACGTACACCTGAGCTGGCGGGTTCGAATCCAGCCTGGGCCCGCCAAACAACAATGGTGGCTGCCACCAAAAAATGGCCGGGCGTTGTGGTGGGTGCCTGTAATCCCAGCTCTACTTGGGAGGCAGAGGCAGGAAAACTCGCTTGAGCCCAGGAATTGGAGGTTGCTGTGAGCTGTGATGCCATGGCACTCTATCCAGGGTGACAGCTTGAGGCTCTGTCTCAAAAAAAAAAAAAAAAAAAAGAAAGGATATAGCAGAGCTGAAGGAACTGAAGCAGTCAGTTAGAGAACTTAAAGATGCAATAGAAAGTATCAACAACAGATTAGACCATGCAGAAGAAAGAATCTCAGAGGTAAAGGACAAAACTCTTGAGATAACTCAGATAGTCAAAGAGGCAGAAAAGAAGAGAGAGAAAGCAGAACATTCACTGACAGAATTATGGGACTTTATGAAGCATTCACACATATGAGTTATAGGTATCCCAGAAGGGGAAGAATGCCCAAGGGGAATGGAAGCCATACTAGAGAATATTATACATGAAAATTTCCCAAATATTACCAAAGGTTCTAACACACTCCCTTCAAAGGGATATAAGACCCCAGGTTGCCTCAACTCTAACTGAGCTTCTCCAAGACACATTGTGATGAAGCTGTCCAAAGTCAAGACAAAAGAAGAGAGTCCTCAAGCTGCCGGGAGTAACCTATAGGGGCAAATCCATCTGGGTGACTGCAGACTTCTCTAATCAAACTTTTCAAGCAAGATTATAATGGTCATCCACCTTTAATCTACTTAAACAGAACAATTTCCAGCCCAGAATTCTATATCCTGCTAAGCTAAGCTTTAAAATTGACACAGAAGCTCTTTTCACAAGATGGCGCTGAAAGCGAAGAAGGTAGCTCCTGCCCCTCCCAAAGCTGAAGCCAAAGCAAAGGCATTGAAGGCCAAGAAGGCTGTGCTAAAAGGCATCCACGGCCACAAAAAAAAGAAGATCCGTACATCACCCACCTTCCGGCGGCCAAAGACCCTGAGGCTCCGGAGGCAGCCCAAATATCCTCGAAAGAGGGCCCCCAGGAAAAACAAGCTTGACCACTATGCCATCATCAAGTTCCCCCTGACCACTGAGTCTGCCATGAAGAAGATAGAAGACAACCACACACTCGTGTTCATTGTGGATGTCAAAGCCAACAAGCACCAGATCAAACAGGCTGTGAAGAAGCTTTATGACATTGATGTGGCCAAGGTCAACACCCTGATCAGGCCTGATGGCAAGAAGAAGGCATATGTTCGACTGGCTCCTGATTATGATGCTTTGGATGTTGCCAACAAAATTGGGATCATCTAAACCGAGTCCAGCTGGCCACTTCTAAATACATAATGTTTCACCATAAAATAAATAAATAAATAAATAAAATAAAAAATTTGAGGACCCCTGGTTTATACTATATTACATGTTAAATAGTATAAATTTAGTTTATACTATATTACATTTTTTAGTTTATACTATATTACATTGTAACTCTTCAATGTTCAATTTATGTAATTTTTAAACCAATATTTTTTAATGAAGGACCAAGGATCACCAAATAATTTAAGGTTTTCATGAAATATTGATATTTCTGCTTAGTATTTTTCTTACTATATTGAAGGTTTCTTACTTATTACAAATATTTGGTTTTATGGGACATTAGACTATGAAAACTCTGACAACAATTATTTTATCTTTTGTAATATAATTATTACTTTGCTTTGCCTAAAAAATAGGGCCAGCAACCTAAAATACCCAAAGAAGCCATTAGTACTAAATTGCAATTTATTTATTTATTTTTTTTTTTTTTTTTTGGAGACAGAGCTTCAAGCTGTTGCCCTGGGTAGAGTGCCATGGCATCACAGCTCACAGCAACCTCCAACTCCTGGGCTCCAGCAATTCTCCTGCTTCCACCTCCCAAGTAGCTGGGACTGCAGGCGCCCGCCACAACACCCAGCTATTTTTTGGTTGCAGCCATCATTGTTGTTTGACGGGTCCGGGCTGGATTCAAACCTGCCAGCTCAGGTGTATGTGGCTGGCACCTTAGCGGCTTGAGCCACAGGTGCCAAGCCCTAAATCGCAATTTAATTGAAAGAAAAAAAATTAAGCAATTTTAGGGGATTTAAGGGATTATACTCATAACTACACCAGTATTTTGTTAACAAAGTGGCTACTATTCTAGATACCTAGGGAAATATGTATGCTATCCCTTGGAAATGCAATTTTTTCTTTGGGAAAGATAAGTAGTTTTAAAATCAGAAGACCTCATTTCAAATCAAGACTCAACTACTTGGTACACGAATAACCCTGAACCAGTCATTTAACCTCTTTGTTCTTCAGTTCTTTCATTTATGGATTGGACAATATAGTATTTACTCTTTAAGGTTATTGGAAGGAAGAATTAAAATATGGAAGACATCTTATAAACTCTAGGACACACACACACACAAAGAAATGTTAATTTTTCTTATTCAAATGTAAATTCTGTAAAATCATACTATATTCTCCCACTTGACAGAACCTGTTTGAGAATTTTGAAGATAATCTCAGCTAGAGGGATTAAAACCATAACAGGCTAAGTATGTTCTTTCTGCTTCCGTTACTTTTGAATTTTAAAAAATGCCTGTCTCTATTATTAGTATCAATCCTAACTTTTTACCGGGGATTTTCTTAAAGAAGTCTTTTTATCCAAGATGAATATGAGATTTATTTTTCATCCTTGATGGAACAACTATTAACATTTTTCTATGTTTCATATATAACAGGAAATGAAAGGTATTACAGTGGAAGAGAAAAACTACGTTAAGAATCTGTCTGATTTCAGTGGAATTTTCAACTGTGGATATAGCCAGTGGCTTGAAATATTTAATTCTGGTCAAGAGACTCCAGTAATTACATTAATGTCCATTGGCCAGCTGGTCTTATCAGCTGACATTATGATTCACACCAGAAAGAAAGTTCTGATAGTGTGGTATAAATTAGGTGGTATAAATTAGGGAAAACTTAATCTATTTTATATACAGATTTTTGTTAGGTAAGAATTAAGCTAAATAAAGCTAGATAAATTAGATGAAGTTTTTGCTAGATAAAGATGAAGATTCTGAATGAAGACAAAAGTATATATTTTTTTCTTACTATTTTTGAAGAATTTTTGTCTCTAAGTATTAACAGTGTAACAATAGTATCATCATAGTAGGTCTATGAAGATGGTAAAGTCTGAAGATAGAACCTGTAATCCTGCTGAATCCAGGGAAAAGAGTCTATTCTAAAATCTCTATACATTGTTAATAGTTATTCTGATTATTTTTGTTGTTGTTGTTGTTTGAGAAAGAGAGAGAGAGAGTCTCAGTATGTCACCCTCAGTAGAGTGCCGTAGCTTTACAGCTTACAGCAACCTCAAACTTTTGGTGCATAAGTGATTCTCTTGCTTCAGCCTCCCAAGTAGCTGTGACTACAAGCACCCGCCACAATGCCAGCTATTTTATTGTTGTTGCTGTTTAGCTGGCCCCGGCTGGGTTCAAACTTGCCAGCCTGGGTGTATGTGGCTGCCGCCCTACCAACTGAGCTACAAGCGCCACCCCTGATTAAATTTGTAAAGTCTTTATTTGTATGTTTGATTCTAGAGGCCTCAAGGGTCCTATTTCCTTCAGATAAAAGTAAGAATAAAACAGACTTGTTTTGATCAATAAGATGTGTTTGCTAAATCATGAGTGCAAGTTTGATAGGTGTCAGATAATATTGAGTACAGGACTCATTCTACCAATAACTGACCTTGAGCAAGTCATGTCAGTTTCTGCACAGGTAAAATAACAGAGTCAGGTGAAACAGTCTTTCAAAATCCCTTCCAGTTGCAAAATTCTGCAGTTCTATAGGGGCTGTTTTAAAATTCAGGATTGGGGCTCAGTGCCTGTGGCTCAACGGGCTAAGGCGCCAGCCATGTACAACTGAGCTGGCGGGTTCTAATCCAGCCCGGGCCTGCCAAACAACAATGACGGATGCAACCAAAAAATGGCCAGGCATTGTGGCAGGCACCTGTAGTCCCAGCTACTTGGGAGGTGGAGGCAAGAGACTCGCTTGAGCCCAGGAATTGGAGGTTGCTGTGAGCTGTGATGCCACGGCACTCTATCCAGGGTGACAGCTTGAGGCTCTGTCTCAAAAAA